>BQNB010008123.1:62637-91109 GCA_026074375.1 Tanacetum coccineum
TCAAAACAAGCTTTTCATTTCATGAATAAAAGCATAATTCGGTTACAACCAAAATCCAAAATAGGTACATGATCCACAATTATTTCTACTGCTAACATCTAGACCTAACCATCAGTCTAGTGTCCTACATGATCATGGTACAACTAGTCTAAGGGCGAAAACCCAAACGTCTCTCAACGTATGACTCCAACCTCCTAAGTCTCCCCCGAGTATCATCGCGATCCCTACGAACCTGACGAAACTCCTCTTGTGAAAGAGACATATGAAGACGAAGACTGTTCACACGATCCCTCTCGATATCCAACATAGCACGAACCTTGAAGTTCTCTAACCTCAAGCTCTCAATCCTCTTGATCATACTAACTCTCTGTCCCCTAGCTATCAACTGATCAGCCTCCAACCATCTCTGAACAGTCTCAATCCCGGCAATCCTATCAATACGAACCTCAGACATGTGATGGTAAAAGTCACGCACGGCATCATCCAAGTCAATCGGCATATCCTCGAATGACCTAACAATGTCATCCCTAGTAGCAGACAAATCAGAAGAATCCTCTCCAGCTGGCTCTACAATCTCCTACTCAACTATCGGTGCCGACATCGGGTCGATACCTACCTCAACCGTGTCTCCAATACTGGTGTCAGCCTCATACTCCTCCGTGTCATCCCTGACATCCTTAGGGTCAATCTCAACATGATCTCTAACATCATCCCCATCACTAATACCCAACTCCTCTATGTTAGTCTCAGACGAATATGAATCTTTGAACCTCTTACGAGGTGGTAAGAGATCAGCACGGGTAGGAGCTAATGATCCTATAACTGGCATAGATGATGGTATAGAATCAACCAGGGATCTACATCTCTTGCGAGATGGTCCAGCAGAATGTGAAGATGAATGCAGTGGTCTCTCTGATGAATCTCCTAATGATGACTCTGATGTAGTCGGTGGATACAATGTAGATAATGGAGCAGCACACCAATGATGAAATGCCTTACTACGTTGTGGCGCTCTCCTTGGAGGGTAACACAATCTAGGTGGTATATCTCTAGTCGAAGATCCAGAATGAGCCTGATCTGGTGCATCCAAACCTGAAGAATAAACTGGCGAAGAATCTGAAGATGAACTAGAAGAAGATGGGTGATGGTCTAAAGAACGAGGTGATGCATGCCTCGATGCTAATCTGTGAGCTGGTAAAGGTCCAACTCTCTTCCTCGCAGTCAACAACTTACGCGGCCCATTAAGATGGGTGCCGTAAGGTCGACCAAAAGGAATAGCCTTCCCGGGTCGGATAAGAATCGTTGACCGTCAACGAATCCCGGGCGGGGCAGTAAAGGAGCAATAGGAAACTTAGATAATGATGACGGATGTGCTATTACCCTGCTCCTCCAATGAGCAACGGTAGCAACATAAGGGTCTTGCGATGGTGGTCCATCAAAAGAATCAGGAGCCTCAGAAGAATCGATGCATAAGAATGATGAAATAGCTGGTAGTGGGGAAATGTACTCTGGTAAAGACATCTCATCTGGTGAATCAGAATCGGAACCCGAACAGGGAACCAAGCCACACAATCCAGTAGGTGAAGAGACAAGAGTTGTCTCAACCACAGGAGCGGCATATGAAATAACAGAAGCGATAGTAGAAGTCTCTGGAGCAACCATAGAAGTAGAAAGAATAACAGTAGAAATATCACCAAAAAGAATAACCCGAGAAGGCGGTGATCCCACACTCTCATCTAAAGATTCAGAAGAAATAGCAATAGCTGAAGCTGCCATGATCTGCACAAGCAAAAGTTTATATAAATCTCCTTTATATGAAGCTATGCAAGGCATAAAGAAGCAATGAAATGAATGGCAAGGTAAATTAGGCAATATGTAATAGTCTCAAGTATAAATATAAATCTTATATATATATATATATATATATATATATATATAGCAAGGATAGACAACACGTAAGCACAGATAAAGGCACATAAGATCACATACTGGTTATAGACCAGACCTAGTATAACTACCTTGTTCTCTATAACCTTGGCTCTGATTATCAATCTGTCATACCCCTAGACGAGGCCTGGACGGAATACGTATCCGAGGGCGTGACGTCATAACAATCCGAACACAAAGTAATAAAGAACGACCACTAATCATGGACATTTGAAAAATAGTTGTACTTGTTGCATAAAGAAAATAAATTTAAGTTTTACAACCGGTTATAAGAGAGTTAAATGTAGCGGAAGCATAATAAAGTTTGACAATGACAACGAGTATATAAATAGATAAGTCTTGAAATTGGTGAAGTCACATAGCACATAGACTCCATTTAGCATCAAGAATCAAGCCAAGCTAAGAACCTAAGAAAACATGTTTAAAACGTCAACTAATGTTGGTGAATACATAGGTTTAAGTTAATACAAGAGTGGACCACAAGATTTCAAAACGCATGCGACTACTATAACAGATACAATATCACATAAAAAGTATTTACTGTTACACTAAGCTCATGACACCGATGCTAATAACAACAGGGCATATCATATCATGCCACATAGTATTCCTGCCCTTAACTGGTGTCCCAAACCAAAGACCACCACAACGCACAATCGACATGACATATATCGGTTTGTTCGCAGCTAATTTAGAACCAAACCAGATAGGGGTAATTAGTCCTAATAGATCTATTTATGCATTCGCGCTCACTTAACCAATCCAATTGGCCATATGCTACTAACGGTTCATGATAGTTCGGGCAATAGTGGTTTGTAAGGAAACTTAGGCAACACATAAACATGTAAAACTCACATTAAGAACTTGTGTCCAATTTTAAAAACAAACAATGTTTCTCACCCCAAAGTATAAAGCATTTGAAAATAGGTAAAACGTAGGGCTATGAACTCACCTTAAGCAAGTGGTGAATCGATAATCAACGAGAGAAGAAATAAAGCCGAAAGGTCCTACACGCGACCTAAATAATTAACGCGTCTTAGGTAAACGAAAGATAACCAAAACTTGTACGACACGCTTTCAAGAGAAAAGACATCCATGTGTGTTTGTGCTTTAGTTTGTTTAATCAATTATGACTAAATAAATTATAGAGTTTTTGGTCAAGTCTTGGCGTTTATCCAAAACTTACTACTTTCAGAAAGTTTCTATTTTAGGAAAGTTTTTAGTTTCAAGACGTTAATATCGTCCCCTATATTTTTTAAGTTTTCATATTTTCAAAATGCGCTAACTATCCATAATCGCTAAACTTCTAAGTCCGATCCGCTAATGTTTTACCAAACTTACTATTTTTAGTAACTTTATCGCTTTTCCTAAAATACGTTAATGACGTCTTCAAATGATGCTAATCTATATATATGTGTTACTATATGTTTCGCTAGTGTTTAGAAAGTCCAAAAATGTTCGAAAGTGTCCGAATACCTTTTTTACTATTCACATCAGTACACTATTCATTGGGTTTTGCCGAAAAATGTTTCAAGTTTTATTTGGCTATAACTTGGCCGTTTTAAGTCCGATTTTAAAGTGCGATGTGTGAAAAACTATCTACTTGAAACAATCTCTTCAAAAACTACTTTTACGCCTAATGAAAACATTTTTAAGTCGCTCAAAACCTCAAAACAAGTTTGGGACAACAAGATCTTTTTGTCAAAAACGCAACCAAAATCCACCCAAACTTCACAATAGTGCCTAGTCTAGCCTAATCTCCGTTCACAACTAATCCACAACAAAACCACACCTAAATCTAACCTAATCCCCTTCATTTCTATTGTTGCAACCCGCTTTTCAACTCATCTCACCATAACTTATAAAACAACAAACATAATACTTCCATTTTTATAAAAGTTGTTAAGATGTTTTATCATTTCTTTTTATAAAATTAACACAAACACATGGACTCTTAAACTTGAACGGTACTCATAAGAATCAAAGAAATGAAACAAGAGGTGACCAAGAAATACTTACAAGAATGAAGAAAACAAGTAGAAGTCACAAGATCTACACCCAAGATGACTAGATCTATAAACCCTCTTATAAAATTAGAAACCCTAATTTTATAATCTTGAGAAAACCTTGAAAATCAACCAACCAATACTTGGATCTACCTTAGAAACCCTTGGAAATGAACTTAGAACACTTGGATCTTGAATAAAATCAAAAGTTATGGACGTGTTTGTGGGGTTTGATGTTGTGACCCAAATGAGATAAAGAAGGAGAGACAAAAAATTTTATGAGGCTATGTGTGAATGAAATGACCTAAACTTGAGAAAGTGTGGTATTTATAGTCTCAATTTAGGGTTTTAAGGGTTCAAAGGTGCACACATGTGACCAACACACACCAAAGGGGTGTGTCTTGGTGGTTTCGGCCGAACTAACCCCAAAGGACCCAAATGGGTTCAAATTTTGCATCATGGCTCACAATAGATGTATGAAATGGTCCTTGGTTGGTCAAATGAAGTCAACATGTGTAAGGAGTCACATGTTTGAGGTTGCATGGGATGCCTACACAAGAGAGTGACACTCTCATGTGTCACTTTCTATACTTGCATGCACACATGGGTGGGGCTTCCAAAATAAGATGCCATTTATTTAATTTAGGATGCATGGTGACATTGTGGTGGTTTTAGGCGTCCAATATGACAACCAAAGGGAGGTGAACAAAATTTTTAGCATTACAATGCTTGACGGATGGTAACTCGAGTTTACACGAAAAGATTGCGGGTTTCCGGGGTTCCGTTTGGTCAAAAACGCGAAAAACGCAATTTAAAGGATAAAACACTAAAATTAATATCGGAAGTGATTAAAAATCACGAAACACTTAGAAAAGTTAAAATATCTCATATAAGGCCTAAACTAATTAATAACCGATGCCGGTACGCGCCCGGTGACGTTTTTCAGATTTACGCGGTTTGACTTCCCGGTAAACTGTCAGATTCAAATGTAACGTATAAAAGTCAAAAATAATGATCGGAAAAGTTTAAAATATTGACCTGAAATTGACGGGGTGTGACAGTTATGTACACACATAGAAAACTAAAAATTTCAACCCCCTTAGACTAATTACCTCGATAAGTAGCTAAGTGTTCATCTGAGGGGATTTAGAAATCACTTGTTTTTTTATAGATGCAAACATTTATTATTATCATTCATATATTTTTTTTAATTTTTTAATTTTTTTGTATGAAACTATAGAATCACGGAACAAGAAACATAAAAAGGATAAATTTATCGTCCTCGATTTTTCACCCGCCCCAAACCAAGCTTAAAAACGAATCATTGTTAAATACAAGTTAAGATGCTAACACTACTCATAGATGTTAATTGTGTATGCATAGCTACTTTTCGCTCCCTTATTCCTAAATCTTCTAAGGGTTTTATTCTTATTATTGGTGACAAATAAATTATGGCCTTATTCATATAAATTAAACCCGGTTTAGACCATAATTAGTTTGAAATCCTTTCCTAAAGAGACGATATGGTGAGAATAAGGTCCACATTAAGGTTCTACTTTCGCATGATTTAGGGGTTATCCTTTTTATTTCATCCAAAACAACTCAACTACGAGTCTAGAGACGGAGGCTTTATTTAGATAACCCCAGAGTTGAAATTTGGCTTTATTATTATTATTGCAACATTATAAAACCCCCCGGTCCTTTAAATAACTGCCACATCGGTATGCGAGCCGACCATGGTCCAGGAGTCTTATTTTGACCAGGTGATCCTCGACCTTTTTGAAGGCTACAACATCGGCAGTGAACCGACCAGATGCAGCGAACTTTTATTGGTCTTGGATTTATTATTCTTACTATGGGCCTTCTTTTGAAGGCTGTCACATCGACAGCGAACCGACCAGAGACAGTAAACTTTTATCAGCCCACAGTTCTTATTATTATTAATATTAGTATTACCTCGATCCTTTAAACGACTGTCACATCGGTATGCGAGCCGACCATGATCCAGAAGTCTTATTTCGGCTTTAGTTTATTACATTATTATTATTATTATTAGCCAAATTTCAAGTCTTGTGATCTTTTAACTACCTAGACAACGGTAGCGAGCCGTCAGGAATCGGTAGCCTATTTCCCCACAACACTGACAAAACCTCGATGTGTACCTTACTTTTACCCGAAGGAATCTCTACGAAGGGATTTAAACTAATAATCACAAAAACCAAAGGGACTTTATTTATTTAACAATTATATAACGTTTATTAAGCTGGTAGGAGCAAAAAGCCACAATTAACCTCTATGAGCTCTAAAGAGATCCAACTACTCCACGTTTAGCATCTAACTTATATAAAACTCTATCATTTCTCATTCTTCGCAAATTTAAAATCTTTACTAAAAAGATCCACGAATGCTTAGTCTAATAAAAACAAGCTTTGCATATTTAAAGTCTATTATGGAAACTTGCAAACTCTTGGCTTTTTCAAGCTAAAATTCGCGTTTTAAAGCTTCTTGTATAAAAGACTAGCAAAAGCTTAAATTTATATAAGTTAAGGGGCAAGCTAGAGCGCAATATGCTCGATCAAGTCAAAATTTATTCTCAAAAGGACAAAACTACGTGTCAAAACACTTATTCTATTTTTGAAAAAAAATTAATTTTGGCATAAAATCACATATTTTTGGTGGTAAAACGGGGTTACATGAAGACAATGCAAATGCAAGCAAGATCGAATCGAAAGATCCCCCCAAGCTAGAACTAAACATTGTCCTCAGTGTTTAAAAGGGTCTCTATGTAAATCTAAAGCCGTTTATTAATTATGCTAATAGATAAACGTGGATCAATAAGATCTAGGATATCGGATTCCCATATATAAGCATGCAAAGGATAGAAGATCGAGTGACAATGGACAAAACCACGAGCACAAGAGTCTTCAAAATCCAGGCAATCCTGGACATCAAACACAAACCATGAAACACTAGAAAGGAAGAGGCGAGACTCCTCACGTCACGCTTATTCATAATTATTATACTAATATACTACTACTAGGGATAAGCATGGGTTGCCACCCACGAAGCGCTTGTTTTTGTTAACCAAGTCACGAGCTTAACTCGAACCCGAATTTAGTGGTCCATGGGGAAAGTTTGGAGATTCGGGACAACCATAGGTGGTATGACCCCTCTAAAATAGTGGTTAAGTCTATGACCGTTCACCTTGAAGTTTGGTCCGTCGGTTTGAGATAACTTGACGGTTCCATAAGGGAAAACTTGAGCAACGGTGAACGCTCCGGTCCAACGGGTTTTGAACTTGCCCGAGAAAATCTTTAATCGAGAATTGAAGAGAAGAACTCGATCACCAACGTTGAAAACGTGGTTCTTAATCTTGGAGTCATGAATCTTCTTCGTTTTCTCTTTGTAGATTAAAGAATTCTCGTAGGCTTTATCCTGAAGTTCATTTAATTCATTCACTTGAACTTTCCGGTGATTACCCGCGGTCTTAAGGTCAAAATTGCAATGTTTCAAGGCCCAATAGGCCTTGTGTTCAAGTTCGATAGGAAGATGACAAGCATTTCTGTACACAAGCTTATAAGGAGTGCACCCGATGGGTGTCTTGAATGCCGTACGGAAGGCCCATAAAGCATCATCTAACTTATCGGACCATGAAGCTCGATTTTCGCCTACGGTCCTTTCTAAGATACGTTTCAAACCACGATTTGAAACCTCCACTTGTCCACTCGTTTGTGGATGATACGCTATAGAAAGACGATGAGTAACTTCATACTTAAGCATGACCTTTGTGAATTGGTCATTGCAAAAATGAGTATCGCGATCACTAATTATAGCACGAGGAGTTCCAAATCGGGCGAAGAGAGATTTTAGAAATTTAACAACAACTCGGGCATCATTAGTGGGGAGCGCTTTCGCTTCAACCCATTTAGACAAGTAAGACGGGAACGGTCCCATAAAGTCGATGCCCCATACGTCAAAGATCTCGCATACTTGAATTGCATTTTGAGGCATTTTATCTTTTTACTAGATTTTGCGTTGATGTTGACATGAGTCGCACGACTTCACCATGTCATGGGCATCGCGATAAATTGTCGGCCAATAGAAACCGGAATCAAAGACTTTCTTAGCGATGTAGTTCGCACCATGATGTCCCCCGGTGGGTCCATTATGGCAAGCCGTGAGGATATCAACGGCTTCTTGGCCGTGAACACATTGTCTAATCACTTGATCCACACAAATCCTAAACATGTAGGGATCGTCCCAAAAATAATGCTTAACGTCCTTAAATAATTTTTTCTTTTGTTGGGACGACATCCCTTTTACTACAAAATTTCCCGCATGGTAATTTGCAATGTCGAGAAACCACGGGGTACTAGAATCACCATGTAAAGTTATCATTATGAGGGTCTCGAGAGGAAATATTTTGTTAATTTACTTTTTCTCGAGATCACCTTGATATGGATTTTCTAATCTAGACAAATGGTCAGCCGCGAGATTCTCCGCTCCTTTTTTTATCACGAATAATAACATCAAATTCTTAGAGTAAGAGAATCTACCAGAGCAATCTCAGCTTAGCATCTTTCTTAGCAAGAAGATACTTTAGAGCCATGTGGTCCGTATACACTATGGTCTTTGATAAGACTAAGTAAGGGCAGAATTTCTCGAAAGCATACACCACGGCTAATAATTCTTTTTCCGTAGTAGTGTAATGTGCTTGAGCATCCGTCATGGTCTTACTTGCATAGTGTATAGGCTGAAAATGTTTGGTCTTTCGTTGCCCCAAGACTGCACCTACCGCATAATAACTAGCGTCGCACATAATTTCAAATTGTATGTCCCAATCGGGGGCAACTAAAATCGGGGCTTCGGTTAACTTCTTCTTAAGTATATTAAACACTTCAATACATTCTTTTGAGAAAATAAACGGGGTTTCATTTTCTAGAAGATGGGTCATCGGCCGGGCGATTTTAGAAAAATCTTGAATAAATCAATGATAAAACCCAACGTGACCTAAAAAACTTCGAACGCCTTTAACGGAAGTCGGATGAGGGAGTTTATCTATAACATCAACTTTAGCTCTGTCGACCTTAATCCTGGATTTATAAATTTTATGGCCGAGGACAATACCCTCTTTAACCATGAAATGACACTTCTCCCAATTTAGAACTAAGTTGGTATCTTCATACCATTTTAGCATTTTGTCTAAATAGGAGAGGCATGATGAGTAAGAATCCTTGAAGACCGAGAAATCGTCCATAAAAACCTCCATTGTTTCCTCGATCATGTCGTGGAAAATGGCCATCATGCACCATTGGAATGTGCCTGGAGCATTACATAAGCCGAAAGGCATGCGTCGGTAGGCAAACGTCCCATAAGGGCAAGTGAAAGTGGTCTTCTCTTGGTCTTGCGGGTCAATAGGAATTTGAAAATATCTGGAAAATCAATCTAAAAAGCAATAATATTCATTCCATGCTAAACGTTCAAGCATTTGGTCTATGAAAGGCAACGAGAAATGATCTTTACGAGTGGAATCATTAAGCTTACGATAATCAATACAAACACGCCATCCCGTAACTAACCTAGTAGGAATGAACTCATTATCTTTGTTTTCAACTACGGTTATGCCATCCTTTTTAGGCACACAATAAACGGGGCTCACCCATGGACTATCGGAGATAGGGTAAATTAATCCGACATCAAGGAGTTTGATAACTTCCTTTTTGATAACCTCATGAATTTTCGGATTCACCCTTCTTTGATGTTGAACCGCTGGTTTGAAGTCATCCTCCATTAAGATCTTGTGAGTACAAAAACGAGGGTTGATGCCCTTAATGTCAGAATTTTTCCATGCGATGGCCCGTTTGTGTGACTTTAGAACCTTTAAAAGGGCGGCCTTTTCTTCATCTTTTAATTCTTTAGAAATTATGATGGGTAATTTATCGGTTACTTCTAAAAGTGCATCTTCTAAATGAGAAGGTAAATCCTTAAGCTCGAGTTCCGGGGGTTCTACGATCATAGGCTTCGTCATAGTAACATCAACTTTCTTAAGGTCGTTATTCTTCATCGGAGGGAGAATCAGAGAAGGGTCTTCATTCAACTATTTCTCAAGGTAAAGAATATCTCCCTCCGTGTCATAGTAATCATCATCTAAATTAGAAAGCTCATTCGGGGTACGTAGAAAAGTCTCTATCTCTTCCAAAATGAAATCTCCTCCTTCAAAAGGAGTGAACGAGGGGGAAGAAGAAGCAATGATAGGATCCGAAGGAGTGGGATTGCCACTCGTTGAACTATCCAAAGAAAGGTCTCCCGAGGAGTGGGATTGCCACTCCTCACAAGCAACGTCTATGACATTGACTTGATGAACCGTTTCATCATAATAATTACGAGAGTATCTTGAAGTGTGCCCGACTTTAAACGTAATGGCCTCATCATTGACTCAAAGAGTTAGCTCTTCACCATGTACATCGATTAAAGCTCGTACCGTCCTCAAGAAAGGTCTCCCGAGGATGAGGGGAACCCGAGGATCAAAATCGTAATCAATTACAACAAAGTCGGCTAGAAAATAAAACTTTCCAACTTTTACAAAAACATCTTCTGCAACACCAACCGGAATAGCAATCGATCGGTTTGCAAGTTCGAGTGTTATGCGAGTCGAAGTGAGTTTCGGGAGCGAAAGCTTCTTCCATACGGAAAGAGGCATTAGATTAATGCTAGAGCCAAGATCGGCCAAGGCTAAGCCCTCATCTAGCTCCGGAAAATCACACGGGATGAGAAATTGTCCGGGGTCTCCAAGTTTTTCGGGCAACTTCTTAAGGAGCACCGCCGAGCAATATTCATTTAATGGAGTACTTGCTAATTCAAATAATTTTCCTTATTACTTAGAAGACTCTTAAACATAGAAGCAAACTTCGGCATATGAAGAAGAGCATCCGCGAAGCTAATATCGAAGTGTAATCTTTGAAAGATTTAAAGACACTTCAACATTTGATTATTAGATTTTTCTTGGAGCTTTTGGTCATTAAGCCTCGAAGGATAAGGTATCGACGGTTTAGGATTAGGCTTCGGAGGAACTTCGGGCTCCGGAATAGGAACTTAGACAACCGGAGGTTGGACGTGTGCGGTACTTTCTGAACTTGTAGTTTTCACCTTGTCCTTTGTTGCCTTGGTTTCACGTTCCACTTCCTTCGAGAGAGGAGAAGGAGTAGGTGGAATCGTAGGTCCATCGTAAGAAACACCACTTCGGGTGGTAATAGCTTTCACGTCACCTCTCGGGTTAGCAACGGTATTACTAGGAAGTGATCCCGAACCCAAGGGACTTTGCTTTTGCATAGTCAGATTAGTTAACATGTTCATTATTTGATTATTTTGATTTTCTATCTTATTGGTTCTTGTATCAAGAGAAGATTTGAATTCATTTCGCAATTCCGTCTTCATATTAGTCATTTGAGTTTGCATGGCTCTCAAAGTAGCTTCATTACTTTTCATGTAGTTTGTTAACTCATTCGAAGGTCCAACTTGAGCTTGATAATTGTTGTTTCCTTGATTGAAGTTTTGCCCTCTTCCTTGATTGTTTGGAGCTTGATAATTTCCTTGATTTTGATTGTACTGATTGTAGTTTTGATTGTTTTGTACATTCAGAGGAGGAAAACCGGGTGGTCCCATTTGGTTGCTAGCACGATAATTCGGGTCTCCTTAAGGACGGTATCCGTTACCTCCTTGATTGTAGGTTCATGTGGCCGCAAAAGCATTAAAAGTGTTGCTATCGGTAGCAAGACACTCATAGTATGGATGCGGTCCACCACAAGTCACACAAGTCTCTTCTATGGCTTTCACGGAAGCTTCTTGATTAGCCTTATTCATCAGCACTAATTCCTTAACGATCTCGGTAAGAGCGGTTACATTCGAAGAAGGAGATGAAGAAGAAGTAGTAGTACTTACTTTTGAAACAATCGGTTTGTTTCGTGAAGTACGTACTTTCGACTTATTCTCAATAATCCTCAAAGCATCTCGATGTGTACGGTTTAAAAGATTACCACCGGCTGCTGCATTTAGAGAATCTTGATCGGATTGTGTCAAAGCATTATAAAATGTATCAATTTGGTGCAATTTTGAAAAATCGTGATGTGGGCATTTACGAAGGAGATCCTTAAAATGGTCTCATGCCTCACTAAACGTTTCATCAAACTTTTATTGAAAATTCATGATATCGTTCTTGAGATTCGTAGTCTTCGAAGGAGGAAAAAAATAATTCACAAACTTAGAAACGAGATCTTCCCATGTAAGGATAGAACGAGGGGGTTCTTTTTCAAGCCAAATCTGGGCGGCCCCCTCAAGAGAAAATGGGAAAAGCATCAACTTGATAGCATCGTGTGGAACATTATTGTATTTAAGCGTAGAATTAATCTTGTTAAACCAACGAATATGAGCATGAGGGTCGTCCCTCTCAAAATCATGAAATTGGCTCGAAGTTACTAATTGAAGTAACCCGACTTTTAACTCAAAATTTTCGGCAAGTATAGCGGGAATAACAATCGCATCTCCGTTACCCTCTGTCGATGCTTGGAGTAATTCCGACATAGTACGCGTATCCGCCATAGTAGCAACAGGAGTCTCTACAATAGTTCAAAGCTCGGGTTCGACTATTTGCTTGGAACGTCTACGATTACGTCACTTCGGAATCGTGGAAGATGCAACAATTAAATTCGATGAAGAGCGAGTGCGCATGCACTAACAAATTAAAATTAAAAGAAAAAAATATTTTTTTAAATCGATAGTCAAAAGTACACGGTAGCTCTTGATAAACGTCAAACGCGTGTCGTAGTAATATATAGCATATCCCGTCAGATAAGACAATTACTTTAGGAAAAATAATAGTCTATCTTCCGAGTGTCGTTTCCACGGCGAGAGATAAATTGAAATTCATGAGAATATTTTGTTTGGTGCTTGAATGACAAATATTTTTGTTTTGGTTTTAAACTATTTTTAAACTAAAAATTAAACTAATATTAATTCTAAGATTAAAAACTAAAAGATTAAACTAAAATTGATCTAAAAGATTTAAATGACAAATATGCTTGCTAAGTGACGTGAAATGTTCCTTAAGTGCGGGCTTAGGTTTAACGAATTAAAATCCTTAGAAAACAAGTTTTAAGAAATTAAATGACAAGTAAAGTAAAATGCTTTTTAAAATAAATGACAAGTATTTAAATTGCATTAAAAGTAAATGACAGTATGTAAATTGACTATTAATTTTTTAAATGTTTTTAAACCGCACTTAAATTAAAAATCACTGATCACTTAGCAACCACAAGTTAAACTACTCACTACGCATGACAAATATCAAATAAGCTAACATTTTATAAAATAACTAATTAAATCTACACTAATTAATTGAAAAAGGATAGAAAATGTAACCAAATTGAAGAGCCGCAAATAAACATAACCAGTCGTTATGATTGCTGTTGTTGGGTCCTGGAGTGGTCCTAGATTGTACAAACTTTATCAACTAGGTGATGAAACCTACCTTGAACAAGATAAGCCTATGTCGATATAGTATTCAGTTGAATTACTCATTGCAGACGAACAGTACACCAATTTAAGTCATGATACTATTTAGTACTGCCAAGTAAGTTGGATACTTACATCCTTTAGCCTCATCCGTTATTAATGATCAAACATTACAGATAGCAGAAACGAGACTCTGCCTTAAGACATAACCACGCGACTACACATTCTCCTTTGGTGTGTTCACTATTAAGAGGCTTTCTTCATAAAGCACTTAAACCAACAATAAACCTGGTAATGATGTTTCTCTAAGATACATATTCTAATGGATTGAATATCCTGGTCAACCTAGCCGAAATTAATGGATATTAAGAAATGTCGAAACATTAGATACTGCTGAATAAAGTTATCAGCGTCATGTTCAACTGGTTTAGTAAATCTTAAGTCTTTTCTTAGACACACTAAGCGGATAACACGAATTTAATCTCGGGACGAGATTTCTTTAAGGGGTAGGTACTGTAACATCTGGCAATTTTCGAAACTTTAGATAACCATTTTACCTTTGACTTTTCAGGGTCTGGCTTGACTTATAAGAACGACCATCCAAATCACGTTTTCACGACTCGGACCCTAAAGCAAATTGATGTAAAACGAAATTCCTGACAACTTTTCAGTTTTGCCCGAGACCTGGAAACGAGCCGAAAAGGGCTAAAACTGCACCGCAAACATTTTTTTTCGAACAATATACAACGCGGACACACAAAAACAATTAAATTTGTTTTTAATTATCAGTATTTATTTAATAAAAATATTAAATAAATTAGTCATCATTTTAATTAAAAGCGTTGTGGATAACGCGAATACTCGGGTTGAAATCCATTTTTATTTCGGACGAGGCGAAACCAGTTCACAAAATGAATAACAGGTATTTTGTTAACTGTTATAAAATATTTATGAAATATTATCAAGTAAATACTCATTTTTATCAGAAAAATGATTTGGAAAACAATGGCGAAAGTTTCGAGATTTGAATCGTCCGTTAAGTCGTTTAAACGAGTCCCGAACCGATAGTTATAAAAACTTCATTAAAAAGTTACACTTTTAACCCTATACTATTAGTGACTTGCCACTTTTATTTGAAAGTTTTAATATATATATAAAATTTATATATATCTTTTCATATATAACAAAATATAACACACACACAAACATATCACTCCTTCTCTCCCAAAATATCCGGCCATCCTCCGACCACCGCCGGCCACCACCACAGCCGCCGGAAAACTTTTCCGGCGGGCATTTTCGGCCAAGACCAAAATCATTCCTAGTAACCCGATCTACCCGATCCCCACTACCACTCTCCTCCACGCGCCTCCCTATCACCACCACCACCTTAGGCTGCGTTTGGTTTTCGTATATGCACTGAGGGTGCGTTCGGTTATTCATAAACCCGCAAGGGTGAGTCCGTTTTGTGGTTAAACAACACAAGGGTGTTGTTTCGGTGGCTTAACAGCAGAGGGGGTGTGTCGGGTCGGGTTTGTGGGTTTGTTACCACCCGAAAATGGTGCGTCGGGTTGTGGATTCACAACGAAGGGTGCGTTTGGTCCGGGTTAAAATACCACCGCCGTGGGTTTGTTTGGGTTGGTGGTATAAACCACAAGGGTGCATCGGGTTGTGGGTTCACAGCCGTAGGGTGCGTTTGGTTGTAACAGCCAACGCCAAGGGGTGCGTTTGGCTGTTATAAATACTAAAAGGGGTGTTTGGTTTAGAATAGATTAGGGTGCGTTTGTTTTTGGGTTCACAACACCTCGAGGGTGCGTTGGTTTTGTATAGAAACAAGAAAAGGGTGCGCGTGGTTTATTAAGATCAGACTAGGGTGCGTTTGATTGTTGTAGATGAGTTAGGGTGCATTTGTTTCAGGTGGCAGCCACTCGACGAGGGGACCCCTAAAAAAATAAAAATGATGGGGGGGAGAATTCATAAAATTTCCCAAAACTATTCACCCTACCTCACTTTAGATACTAGGAGGCATTAACGTCCAATCATCATTAATGTTTAGTCAAAGTCCACATATCTATTAATGTTGAATTTTGTAACTCCAATCAACATTTAATGTTTTAGTCAAAGTCTAATACATATCATATTAAAGTACCTTTTGTTTCATTTATCTTCATAGAACATATGTAGATTTTTAATCATCAAATCTCAGATCCCAACATGGTCAACCAAGCCGAATTTAATGGAACTTAAGAAATTCCAAAAAAAAAAAAAAAAAAAAAAAAAATAAAAAAAAAAAACAAAGAAACAATAGAAATTGCTGATAAAGTTATCAGCATCATGTTCAAATGGCTTAGTAAATCTTAAGTCTTGTTCCTAGTCACACTAAGCGGATAACACAGATTTAATCTCGGGACGAGATTCTTTAAGGGGTAGGTACTGTAACATCCGTTAATTTTCGAACTTTAGATAACAAAATCTACCTTTGACTTTTAGGGTCTGACTTGAATTATAGAACGACATCTAAAGCACGTTTTTATTACTTGGACTCTAAAGCAATTTGATGTAAAACGAAATTCTTGACAACTTTTTAGTTTTGCCCGAGACCTGAAAACGAGCCGAAAAGGGCTAAAACAGCACCGCAAACATTTAGCGAACAAAATACAACGTGGACACACAAAAATAATTAAATTTGTTTTTAGTTATCAGTATTTATTTAATAAAAATATTTAATATAAAATTATTCCATCATTTTTAAATTAAAGCGATGTTTGATAACGTGAATACTCGTGCTAAATCCATTTTTTATTTCGGAGAGGCGAAACCGGTCCACACAATGAATAACAATATTTTTATTAAATGTTTAAAATAATTTTATTAAATATTATCAAGTGAATACTCATTTTATCAGAAAGAATGATTCGAAAACAATGGCGCACCAAGTTTCGATAGTTGAATCGGTCAAGTTAAGTCTTTCCAAAAGAGTCCCGAACTGATGATATCCGAAACTATATTAAACAATTTACAAAATAAACCCCTACACAATTAAAACTTGTCCACAATCAATTTTTATATATAATACAATTTTCTATACATCTTATTCATTTCATCTCTTATACCACAACACAACAAATGTAAAACACTCTCTCTCTCACCAAATAATCCGGCCACCTCCCCCCACCTCCGGCCACCGTCGGCCGTCGCCGGAAAAGTTTTCCGGTGAGTTTTTCCGACCAATTCCCAATCTCTCCTCATCACACGATGCGATTTCGACCACTATACCACTCCCCGTCACGCGCCTCCACCACCCCACCACTAACCACCACATAGACACCATAAAAGGTTGTTTGTTTTGTTTTTCATAAAACACAACAAGGGTACGGTGTGGTTCCAAAGCAATGACAAAGGGTGCGTTGTATTTACCGGCAACCAAACTGGGTGCGTTGGTTTGGTGTAAAACCGCAATGAGTGCCGGTGGGTTGACAGAAACAAGCCACAAGGGTCGTGTAGGTTTGGTTATGAACAAAAGGGTTGGTTCGGGTAAGTTATAACAGTAAAACAAGGGGGTGTTCGTTGGGTTTGTTGTTTCCCAAACTAGGGTGCGTTTAGGTCCGGGGCTGCAGCTAGGCTGCGTTTGGTTTGTCCTTACCAAAAGGGTGCGGTTGGATTTGTTATAACACCACAAAAGGGCGTTTGGTTTCGGGACAGCCCAAGGGGGGCGATGGGTTCGATCTCAGCAGCAACATAGGGTCTGTTTTGTTTTGTTATATACACGATAAGGGTGCGTTTGGGGTTTAGCAGCGGCGGATTAGGGTGCGTTTGGCTGTGACAGCCTACATAAGGGTGTGTTTGGTTTAGACAGAAACGCCAAGGGGTGCGTTTGGCTGTCAAAACAGCCCAAGGGTGCGTCTGGCTTAACAGCCACGCACAAGGGTGCTTTTTTAGTCTGTCCAAAGCAGCCGGGTCGTGAGCCGTAAAGATTTGCTGCAAACAGCCGGGACCAGCCAGGATTGCGTCGGGTTTAGGTTTTGGTCTTGTTTGGATTTGCTAAACGGAAATGAGTGCGTTTGTTATTGTGACACAGAAACGGGTGCGTTTGATTGTGTTGACACCGAAAAAGGGTGCGTTTAATTTAAAAGCATTCAATTGTTTCATTTATTATTGAGATAATAATATGTGATGAAAAATCTATTAAAACTTGCGACGTGTAAGTATAATAGGTTATTAATATTAAAACGGGACTGATATTAATGTATAAGCGATATTAGATATATTTTAGATGAGAGTGAACTAAAAACGAACTATGGCGCGTTTTGGAACGAATAATTAATAGCAGAAAATGGAACATGGGATTTGGGATTCGAGATTTTGATAAGTAGGAACTTTGGTTTACAGAAATATAACAAATTAATTTGACGGACGTTTTGATATAAACCAGACATTTAACTCCAATAACAAGAAACTGAACGAAATCGAAATATACACATAGTAGAAAAATGGTTATTTTATATAATTAAAAATGGCAGATTTAATAATTAACGATTTGAGGCACCTCAGTCCGTAAAATTTTCACCTTTCGGCGAAACATGAAATAGTTAGTTCGTAAAAGACATTTTTTACTTTGACCGCGAGATTGCAGTTTTAAAATTAAGACATAGCGGTCAAAAACTAAAGACGATTTGATCTATTAAAATTCAATTAATTATTATAAGAACAATGTTTCAGTTACTTAAAAAACGAATAGTCCTAAAAATAGAAACTTTTCTTAAATATTAAGATAAGTTATATTGGACTAAAAATAGTATATATACATAAAATATACTAAGGGGTTAAGGTTTAAAGACGCGCAAGTGGATTTCTGCATCACAATGTAAGTATGAATGTATGACATATTAAAAAAAGTATGATTTCGTCGTTACGTGTACGCATCGTTGATCGTAATATAAAACGTGTATAAAAATAGAGCGACATAAATTATAGAGGTCGTGGCCGAGATCGTTCAGATTCGGTTGTGATTTATATTGATTATTTGATCGTAGGTCTTGATCAAGGTGAGTTTATAGTCTCCACTTATTTTACCTCTCGTATTTAACATATATTTGGGGTGAAACATCTTGTTTGCACATCATTTACATGGTTGAAATAAAAAAAAAAAAAAACCAAAAAAAAAATTGGTTTACAACTTATTTGCATAGCTCGCTATGGGATACAAAATTTGACTTTCAAAAAAATTTTTTGTCACAAATGCAATACTTTAAATACCAATTTTATTTGAATGATTACGGATTGAGTCTTAGGCTGATTGAACTTGATAACAACAAAATTACTATTACTTGCCCCGGTGTGTTCTTGGTAGGGGACACCGGTAACGTGAGTACATATTTTTACATTACTAGCCCACCGTTATGAGAGTTCTTGAAGTGGGACACCCGTAACGGTAGTACATTATTTTTACATAACTAAATGTAGCCCGAGTGTTTCTTGAGGGACACCGGTAACGAGAGTACATATTTTAAATCACTTAGCCCTGATATTGGGTACATACAAGTCTACGTCACAAGCGTTATGAACTGTAAAAATGACTTGGTAGGGTGATCGCGAATGTTATGAAATAGATCTATCGGTGTGATCCCTGTTTGGGTGATTAGCGATCGCACCTGAAACAACATTTATACGTGACACAGGTAACGGGAGTATATACGCATTATTTGTATCACTGCCCCAATTGGGTACATACAAGTCTACGTCACAGCGTCATGAACTGTAAATCACTTGGAGGGTGAGCGCGAATGTTATGAAATAGATCTATTCGGGTGTGGATCCCTGTTCGGGTGATTAGCGATCGCCGGTAACGAACATTATAGCGTGATGTCCACGTGAATGATATAAAATAGATCTATTCGGGATTGACAACCTCCGTTCGGGTGACTAGCTATCACTGGGAACGAACGTTATAACATGTCGGATTATATCGTTGGGACTATCGGGCCTCCCCAACAAATACATACATGGAACATTTTGTTCATAAAATGTGTTATGCATTCTTTATAAATCTTTGGGATAAGATTGGTACTTTTGGTGACATAAAATGTGTCATGCATTCTTTATAAATCTTTGGGATAAGATTGGTACTTTTGGTGACATAAAATGTGTCATGCATTCTTTATAAATCTTTGGGATAAGATTGGTACTTTTGGTGACATAAAATGTGTCATGCATTCTTTATAAATCTTTGGGATTTTTACATGGTACTGTGATGATACAGTGGATTACATTCATATTTAAACTAATCTATGAACTCACCAACTTTAATGTTGACACTTTTAAGCATGTTTTTCTCAGGTGAATTAGATGCTTGGACTATTTGATGTGCATTGGAGTCTTTACATTCAAGCTTTTCATTGTGATGCAAATTATGGGACAAATGTATTATTAAATTCAGATTTTTATTGAATCAACAAATGTTATTTTTCAATCGACACCTAGAGGTCGTTCTCTTGTATCTATTGCTGTGTATTACGAAGTAACACCCCATTTGGTATTCCGCTGCGTTGTATGTGATTTTTGGGGGTGTTACAGATTGGTATCAGAGCAATGGTTATAGAGAACTAGGTTGCATATTTTACCCTAGACTATAACCGTTTTCACAAATATTGCATCACATCAAACGTTTTCAAAGTGCATACACGCTACTTGCTTATGTGCTTACATTACTTGTTACGTTAAGTGCTTACGTGACATACATATACATATATATAATATATATGCTTGCATTCTTTTCGCGTATATCGTACGCTTATTTATATAAGAGTTATTATATAAACTCCATAGCATTTCTTAAGACATTGTGAGTTGCACAATGGTCTCAATTATACCTCAGACAATTGTATGTTAAACAATGGTCTCTAAGAATATTATTTTCTTCATAACTTTATATAATATCGTATTACACGGAGGCCGTTATAATTTTGTTTACATGGAATTATGTATGAATCTAAGTATTACAAGTCTTGTATAGGCGGGACATGTAATAAGAGGATTGATATGATAATTGCTATGTTAACAAAGCCCGTCATAATTCTGTTTACATGGGATTATGTATGAATCTAAATATTACAAGTCTTGTATAAGCGGGACTTGTAATAGGAGCATTGATGTGGTAATCGCTATGCCAATAGGCCATAAAAACAAATCCACACCTTGATTTTGTAAAATCATACAACCCTATACACAACATACTTAAGGTATTCTAAGTGTGTTGGGAGCTTTTGTTCATTCATTTTATGAAAAAGAAGAAAAAAGGAAAGATAGGGTTTTGAAACCTAATCTTGGGTTATAAGCAGAAGCTCTTTATTTTTGAAATCTAAACACGGGTTTAGAACTCATTTCACTTCTCTACATCATTATTAAGGTTTCTTAAATCCTTTTATACTTTTCTTTCTTATGATTCAATGTATTACATGTTAAAATATAGCCATAATCACCACTAATACTTTAAATTGGTATAAAATGGATTTTTATTTTGAAGCTTATTAATTTATACACTTATTCTCATGTCCTAATGTTATAAATATCATGGAAAAGTAAATATAAAAATATGTTAACTTATAGTTTAAGTATAAACATATTTAAGACAAATTAGGGTTTTATAATGTTTCTTAAACTTCACATGTGAAAATTAATGAAAGTAAAAGGGTTTAAACTTGTTAATATGAAATTATAGAGGACTATGGGATGATATTAAGACTTTATTATACGTACCACAATTAAAAATATGGTTATAAGAAGTTTTTTATAGTAAACTACAAGTTAATAAGACATAAAAACAAGGTTTTGTAATAAAGAAACAATACCATGAAAACTTAGTTGCTGTCCAAATTCGAATTTTGGCCAGTAGGTTTATGATTATTTTAATAAACTAATACGTGCCTCGTAGACGATTCCAAATGATAAGAAACTTGAAAAACCGATCTAATAACGAAAAAGATACGTTAAAAACGAGTTTACAACTATAAATACTTTATAAAAAAACTATTTTTAATAGAAGTTAAACTATTCATGGCAGTAGGTTTGGAGTTTAGAACCCCTAAAATATGATATAACGTTTTTGATACGAAAGGGGATCGTACACGCAAGATCGTTCAAAAACGACACTTATAAACAAGGTAAATTACGACATTTTCCCCGATAATAAAGTTTATAAAAATAAATTTATAAAACTATGAAAACATTAAAAATTCACTATTCAACAGTGAATTTATCTTTATAAAATTATAATACTCTTTTAATAACAAAACGTACTCGAAGGAATCACTAAAATCGGGATAAAACGAATAAGTTATTACGATTACAATTTACCAACCCGCCAATTAAAGCCGAAAACGACAAACGAGCTTGTTGTGAACAGTAATTTTACTATTCATCACAGAATCTTAAAAACTTGAAAATGTAATATTTTGATTCGCTCGTTCTTAACTACGTAAGACGTGGACTTAGAAAAACGCGAACAACGGTCCTTAAACACGACCAAATTAGGTTCATTTTTTTTTACAAAAAGTAATATTTAAACACGTTTTCACATCATTTATAAATAATTATTTTACTAAAAACGATTCGTCGTGATTATGCTATATAAATATTGAGGAGTTATCAAAGTGCTATATTAACTAGGAAGTTTCATAATGAGGCCTCTTCGATGGCTTCGACGAAGTTTGTTGGATTTACGATTTAATGATATCCTACTCCTCGAACGTCATGTCATGACCTCTTTAATTATGATAGCCCGAACGATAGTACGATGTAACAACTATAAGATTATATTCAATGTTATAAATTGAAGTACTCGGTACTTATTCGACCTTAATTTAAATAGGTTGCATCAAACGTTTTGCGTGACATTTTATCTGTGATTATTGGACTATCAGTACTCAAGGTGAGTTCATAGCCCCCTTTTTACTACTTAATTGTTTTACAAACTCTACGGGGTGAATTACATTGCTTATTTTACTATTGGACACAAGTGTTTTTCTAAGTGTTTTCAAAGTGTTTTAAACTGTATGCTATCCAGATTACTGCCTGAATATTATTGCCTAAGTTACCACTATTGCCAATTAAGTCCCCACTATATCATGAACCGTCAATTGCTATTGTAGTGAGCGCGAGTGTTGTGGATAGATCTATCGGGACTGACAATCCCCACCTGGAATTTCTGGTCACAAGTTGACCATGGTGCATTTAACATTGAGAATACTTTTAGGTTGTTGGCAAGCATCCTATACAATTGGGGCACAAACTAGTTAAGGCTTCGGGTTCATGAGCTTAGTGCAATAATAAACGTTTTGGACTACTAAATGTGTTTTAGAGTCCATTATTACATCGATCTTGTGGTCCACCAATTTACCAACAAACTATATGATTTCACTCAACCTTTGTGTTGACTTTTAGCATGTAAATTTCAGGTCCTAGGGTATGAAGACTGAAGGGGAGCCGTGGCGGATAACAATGAAGACGGATTCTGTGTTTTATCTAAATTATATATGCAACTTTTGTATTTCATAAAACTTAAGTCATCTTTTGAGATTTTGTTTAAATGTATGTTGGATGTTTATGACATCAAAAACTTATGGGACCTAATGTATTAACTCTGATATTTTGCTATAAATGAAATATTATCTTAAAACGTCCATTCTTGGTCGTTTCCTATATCTTGTTTGTTGTACTTGAAGTAGCACCCCAATGTTACTATTCCGCTGCTACCTGATTTTGGGGTTGTTACAACCGGTGGCAAGACACTCATAGTAGGGATGTGGTTCACCACAAGTCACACAAGTCTCTTCTATGGATTTCACAGTAGCTTGTTGAGTAGCATTGTTCATAAGTACTAATTCATTAACGATCTCGGTGAGAGCGGTAACATCTGAAGAAGGAGATGGAGAAGAAGTAGTAGTACTCACTTTTGAAACAATCGGTTTGTTTTGTGAAATACGTACTTTCGACTTATTCTCAATGATCGTCAAAGCATCTTGAGGAGTACGGTTCAAAAGATTTCCATCGTCTGCTGCATTTAGAGAATCTTGATCAGATTGTGTCAATGCATTGTAGAATGTATCGATTTGATGCAACTCTGAGAAACCGGGGTATAATCATTTACGGGGGAGATATTTGAAACGATCACATGCCTTACCAAATGACTCATCAAATCTTTGCTGAAAATTAGTGATATCATTCTTAAGATTTGTTGTCTTTGAAGGAGGAAAGAAATGATTCACAAATTTGGATACGAGATCCTCCCATGTAAGAATAGAATGAGGTGGTTCTTTCTCAAGCCAAATCCGGGTTGCTCCGTTGAGAGAAAATGGGAAAAGCATTAACTTAATCGCTTCATTAGAAACATTTCGGTACTCAAGAGTAGAAGTGATCTTGTTAACCCATCGAATGTGAGCATGAGGGTCATCCCTCTCAAAACCATGAAATTGGCTCGAAGTTACTAATTGAAGTAACCCGACTTTTAACTCAAAATTTTCGGCAAGTATAGGGGGAGAACAATAGCATCTCCGTAACCCTCGGTGGGTGCTTGGAGTAATTCCGACATAGTACGTGTATCCGCCATAGTAGCAATGGGAGTCTCTACAATAGTACGAAGCTCGGGTTTGACTATTTGCTTAGAATGTCTACGATTACGTCGCTTCGAATACGTGAAAGATTCAACAATTAAATTCGATGAAGAGCGGGTGCGCATGCACTAACAAAATAAGAAAAACAAATCTAAAAGAATAATAAAACTATCTTCGGTTCTGAGTCTCCATCAAAGGCGGCTATTTTTGATGAAGTGCAATCTAGATCTTTCTACTGGTTCGTTACAGATGTAAAGCTTATATTAATTAGATTGAGTGGCTTAAAAACCCTCACCTTGTCACTTTGTAATCTTTTAGCTCCTTGCTAGTTTTTTTTTCTCTCAATAAAATTCGCCGGTGAAAAAAAAAGGTGAGCCGTTTAAACAATTGACAACACGATTTTTTTTTCTCAATTTTTTTGGTACTTTCAATACTTTAGGAAAAGTATTGTTGGTATTTTAAAAATAAATCAAGAAAAATAAAATATTTTTGTGTTTTTTTAAGTTTTATATAAAAGAAAATTTATATTCATAAAAAACGATAACTTCACGGGGAAGGGTCTTCAATACACTAATCTTCAAAATTCAACACGATAATTGTTACACACCTCTCCGGCAGCGGCGCCAAAAACTTGGTTCGATCAAAATAGCCTATATAAAATATATTATATATCCTAAATATCTCAAATAAGCTATAGTATAGTGAGTATCCCGTTCGATACAAAAATTGCTTGAGGACAAACAATATTTTATCTCCCGGATGTCGTATCCCGACGAAGTGTGAATTTGAAAACGTTGTTTCGGTTCGTGATCGTGTGCTTGAATAATCAATATTTTGGATTTTGGATTCTAAATCTAAAAACGCAAAGGGAAAACACATAAAAGGCACGCTAAACTAGAATTAATGGCACAATTAAATTCTAACGACAATTAAACCAATTAAAAACTAATTAATAACTAACTTATACTAACTAATTAACTAAAAATGACAAATTAAAATTCTAAAAATTCAAAATGCAAATTTCTAAAGTTAAATGCTCTAAACTAATGTGTCCTTAGAGATAAGCTAGAAAAGTAACTTGAAAGATTTAAGACTTGACTTAATTAACACAATAAAGTTAGAAATAAGCAAACTAAATTCAGAGATAAGCTAGAAAAGTAACTTGAAAGATTACAGACTACACTACTTTATTTTTGGTTTATTGAAGAAAAATGTCACTTTTTAAGCTTATAATTAAGACTCAATAAGCACAGAAAAAGACTAGAAGCTAAAAACAGATAAAAACTTGACTCATAAAGCAACTGGAAACTAGAATTAAGCTAATTAAACAACTAAATAAGCTTAAAACTTAAACCTAAATAGACTGCATACCTCTAGACTAACTTTTGACCTTTTAGCTAAATGGATTTTTGCAACAAGGTTTTAAAACTTTAAACTGACTTTTGGCAAGCAAAAACTTAAAACAGACTCAATTTAGACTGCATTAAGCTAAAAATGATCAAATTAAAACCAAGTTAAGCTATAACTAAACCTATAATGATCTGTATTAATAGACTCTTAAGATCAAACAATAACTAGACTTTGACAGACTTTGAGCTAAAATGCTTTAAAAGGTTATTTCAAGAACAAGAGACTCAAACAAATGCACAATGATGCAATTGAAAACTCATTTAGAGCACAAAAACAACTCCTCAAATGCATTTATAAGAAAACTAACAAATAAGCTGTTTAAAAAAAACTTTTGACCCTGCAACCTTTTGTTCATGGTTAAACTAACTCAAATCTTATCTTAAACTTATTCTAAGCTTATAGAAACTATCCTTAAGACTTTATTAAAACCAATTAAAGCTGACTTAATCCTGAAGGTACCACAAGCAGTCTTAACTTATGTTAAGACTGCTTATGCCAAACACCCTTTTAAATTTTGAACACTTATTTTTAAGCCAAAACATATCAAAATAAGCTTTGATTATTGAAAACAGATGAAGAGCTAACAAAACTAAGGACATGTAAGCATAAATCTCATGGAAATAAGCACTAAGAAATAAGCTAGACTAAATAAGCTAATTTGACTATTACTAAACAGATTTTATTAAAACCTAACTTTAGCTAATCTATACTACAAACTTAACACATTTAGAAATCATTAGATAAATAAGCACAATTAAGCATAGAATAAGAACAAATAAGCAGTTTAATAAGTTGTAATAGAAAATAAGCTAAAATGAATAAAAGAGAACAAGTACCATGATCCAAGATAAACAGGGATCTAAATAGCTTTTACAAGCTTAGATCTACAAGCTAGCTTATAAAATAAGCTCTGAATAAGCCCTATAAGCCCTTCTATTTCTGGCTTATCTTCCAATTGGCTTATTCAACTGTTTTGAGTGATTTCAGTGAATGACTTGTCCAGTTTAGCTTTTAGAAAGCTAAACTGAATGAAAACTAGCTTATGAGTAATAGAGAGAGCTTATTGAGCTTATTTAAGACATTCTAAACACTTTTAAACCATAATTGCTTAATAGTAAACAGAATTCAAAGAGCAATTTAAATGAAACTTGGAATTTTATTAATATCAAAAAGTGATTACAAGCTGATTTAAACAAAATTACAATAAGAAAAATGCCATAAGCTAAAAATTACACTAATAAGCTACACTAACACTACTAAAAGCTAGATACCCCTATTGTGTGATTGGCCTTCCTATTTATAGCATCTGAAGGAAGCTTCTAGACTCTTGAGGAGCGTCTTCATCAACTAATATGAGCCCTTGATTCATAACCGCCTCTTAATCCATCAGTTTGAGCCCTTGATTTCTTCCACGCATCAATAGCCAATTAGGGAGCTCAGGATTACCAACGTGGAAAAGTATGCTGTCAGAGGTGTCAAACGCTTCTAGAAACAGGAGCGTGTGGGTGAGAGTGGGTTTTACCCCGTGTTATTTGGTTGCAGGGTAAATGGGTTTTTGGGAGGGAAGAGAACGAAGTACAGTAAATGTTGACCCACACTTTTATCATTTGACTTTGACTTTGTATTGGATTGGGCCAGGAAATAGATTAGGCTTAATGGACTTAGACTAATTTGATCTAAAGGCTTATAAAAGGCTTAAGGTTTATAGTATCAATCTTAATGGGCTGACCCGGCCCATTAAATGGGTACGGGTTGGTCCATTTAAAGATGTATACGCCTTCGGCTTTGATTTCTCATACTCTTTCAATCTTGTGCTCGGGTTTTGTCCTTTTTGCTTCGTTTTTGTCCATTTTAGATATATACGTTACCTGCACAATACAAATCACAAAAGACACATATACAATGCATTTTTCATGTATTTTTTGTCTTTTAAGCTTATTTTAATAAGGAATAATGATATGTGATTAAACACGTATCAACTACTAAACTCGTATATTGTATATACAACATGATATCAATAGTTAAATTTAAACAATATCAACCTCAACACTCATGTCAGTGAAACAAAGTTAAATCTTTTATCTAACACAAATCTTTACAAAATATTAATTGATATTAATACATAATGAATTTTTTAATGTAAAAACCCGTACATAATTATTAGTTGTACTTATATCACAATGACATAAACATTAAACACAACCAAATTCTTATATATCCGTATACTAGACTAAAATTTTAAAATACATTTAACTAGCGTGTAAACTTTATGCATACATGTGACTTTTATGACTAGTTTTTAACTAATTAACTGCATAAATAAACGAATATTTAACAAACACACATGCTAAGGCTACTTTTATCGCAACCGTGAGCCAGTCACATTCCGTCTTGTGAGCTTAAGCTCACGCGTGACTCCCCTTAAATCACAAAAACGTCACGCGCCACAAGATACAAACTAAGTCACAATGGTGAGCCGGTGGGTTTTGGGGCATTGTGAAAATGTGGTCCTCTTTCATGCTACGGTTTAGTTTAAAAAGAAAAAAAAACTTTTTCATACTACCATTTTATTTATCTATAAATACCTTTTAAACTTCAACATTTTTAAACGCAACTTCAAATTATATACTCTTTATTCTCATTATCATTTTTACTAACACATTGTCTAAACAAAATACTCCCCAACACAAACCGTCAACAACGAAGAATAACCCGAGACACTATCCCGGCACCGCAAAAAACATCCAGTCTCCTAAATACTCCATCGGTAACCCAAGAACCACAACACATCAATTTTACACCACCACAATTGGGTTACCCAAACCAACCATACTACTCAACTCAACCATACCAACCATAAAATAACCTACCATTCGCACCTCCACAACAACAAAATGTGTAAAATTCATATGGACAACCAAACATCTTTGGCCACTACGAATACGGTTTACAACATACCGTTGGCGATTCTTCATCTCAACCTAACCTTTTTGGT
>BQNB010008124.1:0-91108 GCA_026074375.1 Tanacetum coccineum
TGAGTCTTGTGTCTTGATTTATGTGATGCACCACTCGTCAAGTCTTTTACAACTGATGATGTGCCTAAATATTTGGTTAATTTATAAGCATAAATATAACAATGTAATTTTAAAATTCTATTTAGAAAATTGTGAGGGTAAACAGAATCATGAAGGTTTATCTACCTGGCTGTTGGTTAGTAAAGTCTGTTAATTTGAGACCACAATAAGCCTGCACCCTCCCGTCTGGTCTTATATTTGTCTCCGAATGTATGATTATTGAGCTGTGCAGCATGCTGATCTGCAACAAAATTTTAAGAGGTGTTTGGGTCAACCTGCAAATGGTAGCTAATTTGACTCATACATGTCCAAAATAAGTTTATAAGCCTATGAAGTTAAGCTATATCCAAATACTCAAAAGTTCGTATCACCTTCTATAATCAAATGCGCGAACATAAGGAAATAGCGTTTGAGTTTTGCCTATGCTGTAAGCCTGTAAAAGAATACGAAAATGAGACAAATATTAAATAAGAAAGCTAATTTTCATAGATCTAAACGTTTTTATATTAGACACCAAAGACATAAAGTTATTGAAAACTGCACTTTTTTACTTTCATACTGTCATATCTAAATCCAATAACGACTTCGTATTAAAAATGTGAAATCGAACTTTCTCATTGTCTTTTTATCTGCTTATATCTTTTATATCTAGTAAGCACTTTCAGTTAATTCCCAAGATTGAAACACACTTTCCGTTTTAGGATTCCCACTTTATAATCCAATGCTACTTTTTAGCATACTATGCATCATAACACTCTCGTATTCTGACTTTCTAAGGTTTTTGCAAATGGTGTTTGGCATTGACTTAAAAACTATTATTAAAGAACTTGATTATATGTGCTAAATTTCACAGAAAAACAAAAACAATCAAATACAGTATAATATTTGATTTGGTAAACAAAAGATACCTTAAGCTGGATCTAGACAGAAAAGCAACATCACTGTTATCACCAGATCTGGAAAGAAAAGAAACATCACTGTTATTTAAAATCAAAGCAATATGAAATTATAACTTTCTAAATTACTAAGACGACGGAGATGCAATGAGATGAAAAAAAATGCAAAAGTGGAATTCTTATTCTAGTTGAATACCAAATAAATAGGATACTCAATACTGAGGGGATTGTGTTTAAGAAACAAGCCTGATTAAGTGTTACAGTAACTCCAGGAACTCTTCAGGTGTATAATTAATTGAATGACTCCACTATAAGCTTGGATGATGGTTTGTATCCTTAAACGGCTGGTAGAATCCTATGATTAAGAGGCTACAATGATGGTTGCGGGCAAATAGAAAGCCACCGAGTGTTTATGGGCATTAATGGAATTGAATCATAACTTCTGCTATTAAATACTAATCTTTATATGTATTGAATTGGGACCATCTTTAATATCTTTAATATTGTACATTAAATCCAATGGGCATTAATGGAATTGAATCATAACTTCTACTATTAAATACTAATCTTTATATGTATTAAATTGGGACCATCTTTAATACTGTACATTAAATCCACAAACTGAATCATATAATATAATAATAGATTTTGATACCAAAATGCATAAGACACTTGTCACACAATATAAAGCCTAATATGGCTGTAAACGAACCGGACGAACACGAACGGAGCTTTATTCATGTTCGTTCATTTAATTTTAACCGGACAAATAAACGGACACGAACGCTTAAACGGACGAATTTTCTTGTTCATTTCGTTTATTAAGAAAATAAGTTGTTCATGTTCATTTATGATCGTTCATTAAGAAACTAAATGAACTTTAAACGAACATAAACGATCGAACATAAATGAACGTAGAAAAAAAACATAAAATATTATCAAATTATGCATGATATTATGTTTTATAAGTGTTGTTAAACATACCAGATTTAAAAGTATACAATTAAAATATATGATATACGAACATAAACGAACGCTAATAAACGCTTAATCGGACGTTCATGAACATAAACGAACGAACGTGACTTGTGTTCATGTTCGTTCATTTAACTAAACGAATGTAAAATAATGTTCATGTTCGTTCATTTAATAAATAAACGAACATGAACGAACTTTTTACCGAACGGTTCATGAAATGTTCACTGAACGTTCAGTTCGTTTACAGCACTAATGCCTAATCAATCTAGTGGTAGCGTATACCATTCTTCCGCTAATCGCACGTTATTAAAAAAAGACGTGTGAAGAATTTAATAAAGTCACATAGTCGGTCAGTTGTACCGATTAAGTTCTTTTGAATTTGATAATTTTTTGGCTAGAAAGTTAACTACCTTTCTTATTTTGGTTTATTTATGAAATATTCTGTTATAAGAGAATAAAAACATGAATAACATTAAGGCAATTTTATATCTCTCTTTAATTTAAATTTGTCATGGGAAAATTCTTTAAATAGACTGGTCGCTCAAAATGAATACTTTTTCTTAACCAAAAAATTATGATCTTAAAATAGACCAGTCACCTAAGTCGTCTAAAAAAATGGTACTTTTTGTATATGTAACTTTTCAGCAATGTTTTTTGGTGACTAATTAACTGTACTTTAAGCGATTTTTTTTCAGTAAAAAACAAAAGAAAGTCGCCTAAAGTACATTTAATAGGTCGCTTAAAAACATTTTAAAAAAAAATACTTATACAAAAAGTATAATTTTTTAGGCGACTTGAGCGATTGGTCTACTTTGAGAAGTCAAGTTTTTTTTCTTCTAAAAATGTACGCACCTTGGGCGACTGTCGTATTTTGAAAAATTTTCAAACTGCAAAAACCAAAAAGAATATTGAAAATATAATGACCAGACTCACCAAATTAATGAGAATACAATGATAATAAATCCGAATGAAAGAAACCTAACCCTAAATATTAAACGGGCCTAAACAAGTGATTGGTGGCTTTATTAGCTAATCAGTCCATATAATAAGCACGAGAGCCATCATCATCCATTGGCATATAAAAAGCAAGAAAAGGTGACTCGGTGCGTTTGGTTTAAAGGATTAGGATTTGAGGATGATAGAAAATTACGGTGTTTGGTATGTTTTTGTGGGTCCTGAAATTAGGGATGAGTCTCATATATTTTCTTTGTGTAAAACCCTTTAAGTTTGTCATATTTTTAATATTTTTTCATTTTAAGTGGACCTACTTTTTACATCAACCACTCATATATTATTTTATTTTTATTATATTACTAGCAGGGTACCCGCGCGATGCGGCGGCGGGTACCCTGTGATTAACCGGAGAAAAACAAAAAGAAAATAATCCCGGTCAGGCCCGATTCACTCATTTTTATAGGTTTCGGTCGGTTCTATTCGGTTCATTTTCGGGCGGCTTTTATTTGCTAGCCGAACCGGTGACCACTCATGGTCCTGGTAGAACCTGTTGGTCCGATCCGGTTTTTAAACTACATGTATCAACATATAAATTGTATGAAGCTTTGTGTCTTTTATTAGTTTGTACATTGTATATAACTAGCAGGGTACCCGCGCGATGCGGCTGCGGGTACCCTGTGATTAACCAGAGAAAAACAAAAAGAAAATGATCCTCGTCAGGTCCGGTTCACTCTTTTTTTATAGGTTTTGGCCGGTTCTATTCGTTTCATTTTTGACCGGCTTTTATTTGCTAGCCGAACCGGTGACCAATCATGTTACCGGTTAAACCCGTTGGTCTGATCCGATTTTTAAACTATATGTATCAACATATAAATTTTATGAAGCTTTGTGTGTTTTAAAAGTTTGTACAGTGTATATAATGACATGTAATTTTTATTTTATGGGTGTTTTAAAAATAACATTAATTAGTGTGTTTAATGGATTAAGGGTGTTTTAATAATAATATTAAATGTGTTGACCAGTCAATGAGTGTGTGTTTGTGCCTTGATTAATTGTACATATTACATGAATGTTTGTATTTTTAAATAATTGAGTGTTTTAATAAGAGTGTTAATTGTGTATTAAAAAGTTTTACACTATGTTCTTTGTTTGTATTTTATTTGCATAGCAGAGTACCCGCGTACCCTGAAATAAAAAGTTACGACGAACAATGTTTTTCTTAATTATTAGTAATTTTTTTTGTGACAATAAATTTATAGATGTTAATAATTTGACGTCACATGTTTTAACTCTTTAATTAATGTTAATATTTTTCATTATACAATTGTGATATTAAATATTTTACTTGTGTTATAATTAAAATGATAAAATTAGTAACTTGTATAGTTTGTAACATGTATTATATTAATTGTAGGGATATTTTTAATATTAACATTAATTATATGGGTTGAATTAATGTATGAGTGCATTAAATAGTTGTAAACAAAGCTTTAAAACTTGTAATGATTAAAATTAAGTTTTCATTGTACATTATAGGTATTGTACAATATGTTTTATATGTAGTATAGATAACATGTGCTTTCATTTTAGGGGTGTTTTAAAAATAAAATTAATTAGTGTGTTTAATAGATTAGGAGGTGTTTTAATAATAATATTAAATGTGTTGACCAGTCAATAAGTATGTTTATACATTGGCTAATTGTACATATTGCATGAATATTTGTATTTTTAAATAATGGGTGTTTTAATAAGAGTGTTAATTGTGTATTAAAATATTGTACACTATGTTTATTTGTTTGTATCTTATTTGCATTAAAGAGTGTATTTAATATATTTTGTTTATTTGTTGTATCCATTAAAACTTGTACACTATGCATGAAAACTTGGATTACTTAAAAAATTAATAAGAAAAGAGATTTCAATTTGTTTTATAAGATAATAAGATAAGATAATATCATTTTTTAATTTATAAACTATATTATTTTAACATATAAAATATATTATTATATTATTTGATTTAAATTTGGTTTAGGATTTGAATTTGGATTTTATGTAAAATCAAAATCTAAATTATAATCATAATCTTAAACCCGTATGCAATCAAACGGGCCCTGAATTCTAATCTGATGGGTGGGTTTTGACTATCTATTGGGATAAAATATATTTTTTGTCTTTAAAAATATCTCATCCACAAAATCCAACTTGATCATTTATTTCATTTTTTTTTCTACTAAAAAAAATTGTATTTCATATTAATTCATCTATATAATATATATTTTTTTTAAATAATTTGGTGTTTTAATAAGAGTGTTAATTGTGTATTAAAAAGTTGTATACTATGTTTCTTTGTTTGTATCTTATTTGCATTAAAGAGTGTATTTAATATATTTTGTTTATTTGTTGTATGCATTAAAACTTGTACACTATGCATGAAAACTTGGATTACTTAAAAAATTAATGATGAGAGAGATTACAATTTGTTTTATAAGATAGTAAGATATCAGATTGGGTCTGATCCTCAGACGTAATGGCTATGTTGAGCCGCATTTTATATGCCACCTCGTCAAACCCTAGCCGTCATTTTTATCCATTTTCATAAAAAATATATATATATTTTTTATTTTTTTTAGGTGGAAAATACATTGGTTTATTCTCCGGTAGGATACTTTAGTTTATCCTGGTCCGGGATACTTTGGTTTATCCCGTATGAAAAAAAAGATATTTTGGGTTATCTGCAAAAAAGGATACTTTGGGTTATCCCGTATGAAAAAAAGAGAGGATACCTTGGGTTATCCCAAAAAAATGAATACTTTGGGTTATCCCGTATAATATTTAAAAAAAAAGAAGATACTTTAGGTTATCCAGGTTTATCAGTTCGTTTGAAGATTTGTCTTCGCATGTTGGCGGATTTCTTCAACAACTATTTATATTCGTGTGTGTGACGCTTCTGTTGCTACTTGTTACAATACGAAGACTGTGCTGCAAATTAGATTTTACTTAGCTTTAATATTTCTGTGTTTTCTTTTAAGTCCGAGCTTTCACGATTTCGCCGCTCAAACTGCAAAAGAAAAATTTAATGAGAATAAATTAGTTGGTTTAAGTCTAGTTGTGGGCTTTGAGTCCATTAGGTTATGTCTAATCTATAAATATAATGATTGAATAATAAAGTATTACGGGTTTGTATCATTCAACAGTTCATAAGGCCATCAACCGGGTGAGACCGTAAATCAAAATCGGTCGCTCTCCCCAACTATAAATTGAACAGAAAACCACATCCCATTTAATAAAACAGAATGAAATTCTGTTAGAAGCATTTTGTCGAAGGGTAAAAGTCAAAAAATACCCACGAACTTTTCAAAATGTCTCGACATGACCAACGAACTAAATTTCGTTCTTACTAGACCAACGAACTTTCAAATGTTGTTTTGATACACCCATAACGTAAACTTTACCGACACCGTGACAGTTACCTTCTTTGGTGGGACCGGTTTTTTTTTTAAACAAAAAAAAAGTCAAAGCCTATATAGCTATTTCTTCTTCAGACCATCCATAGTCCATATATAGCTATTTCTTCTTCAGACCATCCATAGTCCCTATATAGCTATTTCTTCTTTAGACCATCCATAGTCCCTAAGGATTTTCAGCTTCTTCTCAATAGTCGATTTCTTTAACCTAGTGACTAGACAAATCCCATAGACGAACATCTTCGAGTGCTCATGGATTCCCAATTCTTCTACAACCCAAGCCAATTTACGCTCAAAAGCCAATCGATCTAATGTAAGAACCCAAGGTTCATTAGTGATTAATCTTACGATTTGGTCACTAGATAAACCTCGGATCTGCAATTGCAATAAATTGGCCCACACTTTATCAAAGGATGCACCAAACAACCATTTTGCTTTCTTTATAACTTTAATGGCTTGTTCATCATTAGTTACAAATGTTCTAATTAAATTTATAACAGGAATAACTCGTGTATGCAGCCCATATTTTAAAAGACCCGGATTCACCTTCATTAACTAAGCAAGATCCGACCCGGAAAAACCCATTTTCCATAAAAAAACCATATTTTGGGTTCAACGGTTTTGTTGGGGTAACAAGTTAGGGTTTTGGGAGCATAAAAAATGATGTCTTTGATATGGGTATTCTCTATATTGAATTGTTTGAAGATACTGATAACTAATTCAGGGTTTTTAGTGGATTTAAGACATGGTACTTTACTTGAAGTGGTAATGGCTGCTTCTTTTATGAAACCAAGTGAATTAATCAAGAAATCAACCATGATATTGTAATTCAGGGGTTTTGAAGCTTCACTTATATTTAAAGATGAAACAGATAAGTATTTGAGAGAATGACGAGATATGAAGAAATCGCCATTCAACCAACGGCTCCTTCTAAACAACCGTATTCTTTTTGCCAACAACAAATGTTTCATTTCAACACATATGTTCTTTATAAAGATTTGGGTGATGCATATAGGCTGTTTGATTAAATGCCTGAACGAAACTCGGTTTCGTGGAGTGTTATGGTTGGTGAGTTTGATAAAGATGGTGATTATATGAAATGTTTTGAGATTTTTAGGGAGTACGTTAGAATGATGTTTGATATGTGCTGCGATTATGGAAAAGTGGGAAATGCAAAGGAAAATCTGTGGAAACTATGTTTGATAAACCATTTGTTGTTCGACAACCAAATGCTCAAAGGATTCTAAAACCATCAGTTTTAGGCAAACCGAATCCTTTTTTAGACTCTCTTAAGAGGAAAAGTTTTTCAAAGATGAAGTCGGTTCCCAAAACTAATGTGTCAGAGGGTTTATCAAAACCAGTCACTACACAGATTTTGCCTCAAACAGCAAGGCAAGCTATAATAAACACAAATGTGATTAAACCAGGCATGTATCAAATTGATACTAGGACAACACAAACTAAAGCACCATAGTTACCTCAGACTTCTAGGAATACTAATCCTCATGTATCTACCTCTACAGGAATAATTCACAAAACTAATGTTAGCATACCACCGCTTAGGAGCACTCAAATAAAAGATAAGGTCGTGCCAAACTATAGTCAAGTGAAGGATAAGAAGACTGAAGTAGAAGACCACCTTAGGATTTCTAGCATTTCTAATAAAACAAAGTCTGTAACTGCATGTAATGACAGTTTAAAATCCAGAACTTCAAGTGTTAATGTTGTTTGTGCTACTTGTGGAAAATGTGTGTTTAATTCGAATCATGATGCTTGTTTTTCTAAAGTTTTAAATGACTTAAATGCTAGAACTAAGAAGCCCAAAGTAGTGCCTATTAGTACTAAAAAACCCAAAAGTTAAGAGAACAAATCTGTTGCAACACCCCCTAAGAAAACAGTTGCATCAGAATCCACTATCCAGAAATCCAAGAGTTACTATAGGATGTTGTATGAGAAAACTAGTAAGGCATGGAAATTGTGGATAGAGCAATAATGCCCATCGGGATATAAATGGGTTCATAAGAAAAAAACAAAATGGGTGCCTAAAACTAAGAATGACAATGTGAAAAAGAGAGTTAGCTTTGCCATAGATAATGTATCTAGGATAACTAATGTCTTGAAACTCACAAATTCTTTTGGATCTAATTTGTTAGATGTTCCATCGTCCTCTAATTCTCTTGCAGATTGTTCAACTCATCCTATTCATTGTTGACTCTGGATGCACAAAGCACATGACGGGCAATCTAAAGCTGTTGTGCAATTTTGTTGAAAAATATTTGGGTACTGTTCGTTTTGGCAATGATTTTGCTCTAATTCTTGGTTATGGAGATTTGGTTCAAGGAAATATCATGATCAAAAGTGTTTATTACGTCGAAGGCCTCAATCATAATCTATTCTCGGTTGGTCAATTTTGTGACGCGGATTTGGAGGTTGCTTTCCGGAAATCTACATGTTTTATTAGAGATCTTCAGGGAAACGACTTACTCACTAGTAATCATGGATCTGATCTCTATACAATTTCCCTTCAAGCTACAACTTCATCAACTCCAATTTGTTTCATGGCTAAAGCCTCACCAACTCAAGCATGGTTATGGCATCAAAGACTTTCTCATCTTAACTTCGACTACATCAACTTGCTTTCAAAGAAGGATGTCATGATTGGTTTACCAAAACTAAAATATGTCAAGGATCAACTATGTTCCTCTTACGAAATGAGTAAACAAAAAAGGAGTTCATTCAAGACAAAATATGTTTCAAGTTCAAAAGGACGGTTAAATTTGCTTCATATGGACTTATGTGGTCCAATGCGGGTTGCTAGCATAAATGGGAAGAAATCTTTTCTGGTAATTATAGACGACTACTCCATATATACTTGGACTCTATTTCTAAGATCCAAGGATGAAACACCAGAAGTTCTAAAAGATTTTCTCATAATGATTCAACAAAATCTTCAAGCCCTAGTAATTTCTGTTTGAACTGACAGAGGCACAGAGTTCTTAAACAAGACACTCAATGCATTCTTCAAAGAAGAAGGAATTGAGCATCAAACTTCTACTCCTTGAACACCTAAATAGAACGGCATTGTCAAAAGACAAAACCGTACTCTGGTTGAGGCTGCTTGAACGATGCTTTCAGCTTCTAAACTTTCTTTGTTCTTTTGGGCTAAAGCAATTGCAACCGTATGCTATACTCAAAACAGATCTATCATCATCCCGACACATGAGAAAATATCATATCACATCATCAATGACTGGAAACCTTTAATTAGACACCTTCACATCTTTGGTTGCACCTGTTACTTAACCAGAGATGGTGAAAATCTGGATAAGATGAAAGAAAAAGGGGATCCTTGCATGCTGATGGGATACTCCACTCAGTCTAAGGTATATCGTGTTTACAACAAGAGAACCCGATTGATAGTTGAATCCATACCTCTTAGATTTGATGAAATCAAAGAGATCTCTAAGACGTCTGTTGATAATAACACTTCAGGCCCCAGTTCCCCAACGATAAAAGGTGTCAGATTATGACAACTCTGGCCCCGTCCCCCAACTACAAAATGTTTCTCCTTCAACAGATACAACAGCTCTGTCACAACAAGAGTTGGATCTTCTATTCGGTCCTTTGTATGATGAATTTTTCAATACATGTACTTCAAGTGTCAACAATTCTTCTTCTCCCACCGATAATTCTAAACAACAAGACACACCACCTACAACGAATATTCAATCTTCAATAGAACGAACAACTCCAATAAATGTTAATGCCGAGGAAAACAATGATAATCAAGCAGAAGATGCACATTTCCAACAAGATGAATTTATCAATCCTTTCTGTACACTGGTATGAGAAATTGCTGAGTCTTCCTCACGCAATATTGATAATTCAAATATGCATACCTTTTATCAACCATACAATTCCGAATACCGATGGACAAAAGATCACCCGCTAGAACAAGTTCGTGGAAATCCATCGAAGCCAGTACAAACAAGATGACAACTTGTAACAAATCCTAAAATATGTATGTTCACGCTCACCGTGAGTACTGCTGAACCGAAAAACATTAAGGAGGCAATGGCCGATTCTGCATGGATAGAGGTAATGCAGAAAGAGCTTCATCAGTTTGATAGACTACAAGTCTGGGAACTCGTTGACAAACCCTTTGGAAAGACCATAATCAAGCTAAAGTGGCTATGGAAGAACAAAAAGGATGAAGATCAAACAGTCATTCGCAATAAGGCACGACTTGTAGCTAAGGGATATGCTCAGGAAGAGGGTATTGACTTCAAGGAATCATTTGCTTTAGTTGCTCGCTTGGAAGATGTTCGGATTTTCGTCGCCTATGCTACACACAATTCTTTTCCAATTTATCGGATGGACGTAAAAACGGCATTTCTTAATGGTTCACAGAAGGAGGAGGTTTATGTTGCACAACCAGATGGGTTCATTGATCCTAATCATCCAGAAAAGGTTTACCAACTAAGGAAAACTCTATATGGATTGAAGCAAGCTCCGAGAGCCTGGTATGATGAACTCTCAAATTTCCTGATGTCCAAAGGTTTTACTAAAGGTACCATTGACCCTACTCTATTTACGATAAGATACGGGGAGGACATTCTACTTGTGCAAATTTACGTCGATGACATTATTTTCAGGTCTACAAACCCAAAATTTTCTAAACGATTTAAAAAATTAATGCACAGTAGATTTGAGATATCCTTAATGGGGGAAATGAAATTCTTTTTAGGAATTCAGATCCACCAATCCCCAAGAGGTATCTTTATCAATCAAACCAAGTACGCTTTAGAAATACTTAAAAAACATGGTATGGAAAAATGTGATAATATTGGTACACCAATGGCTACCAAACCTAAACTAGATGCGGACTTGAGTGGAAAACTTGTAGACCAAACTGACTACCATAGTAAAATAGGGTCACTCATGTATCTGACATCTAGTATACCAGACATAGTGCAAGCAGTATGTTATTGTGCACATTATCAAGCACGACCAACTGAAAAACACCTCAAAGAGGTTAAAAGGATCTTTCGATACTTAAGGGGTACCATTAACATGGGACTCTGGTATCTGAAGGATTCTGGCTTTGAACTAACAGCTTTTTCAGATGTTGACCATGCCGGATGTCTTGATACTCGCAAAAGCACTTCTAAAGGAATACAGTTCCTAGGTGATAAGTTAGTCAGCTTGATGTCAAATAAGCAAGACTGCACTGCAATGTCATCAGCAAAGGTAGAGTATGTGGCGTTATCTACAAGTTGTGCTCAAGTAATGTGGAGGAGGACACAACTTAAGGATTATGGCTTTAACTACAACAAAATACCATTATATTGTGATTCTCAGTCAGCCATAGCAATCTCATGCAACCCCGTGCAGCACTCACGTACCAAGCACATCCATACTCGATACCACTTTATCAAGGAACGGGTTAAGAACGGTATAATTGAGTTGTACTTTGTCAGAATAGAATACCAATTAGCTGATATGTTTACTAAAGCCTTACCCAAAGATAGGTTTCAGTATCTTGTCAGACGAATTGGTATGAGATGTTTGACTCCAGCAGGACTGGAGGTTCTGGCAAATGAATCTGCTTGATATATTCTTCAAACATCGACTTGTAAATATTTTTGAGAAAATAAAAATACAAAAATATAAAACCTATAAAACCAAATACAAAAATATAAAATTTCAAAAAGAAAATACAAAATCAGAAAAACAAAAAAAATCTAAAAATAATCTTCTCGACATGTCTCTTGGAATCGATAACATTTACGTACCTAGAAATGTTGATTAACATCGACACGGGCATGTAAATGAAGTTCGAACAAGAGTTCAAATGCTTTCAAAATATGTCATTTCTATTTTTCTTTATGACTTGTAATGTAATGTGGAGGAGGACACAACTTAAGGATTATGGCTTTATTATACAAACAAAATACCATTATATTGTGATTCTCAGTCAGCCATAACAATCTCATGCAACCCCGTGCAACACTCACGCTACCAAGTACATCCATACTCGATACCACTTTATTCACGGAACGGGTTAAGGACGGTTAATTGAAGTTGTACTTTGTCGAATTGAATACAAGTAGCTGTTATGTTTAGCTAAAGCCTTACCCAAATAGGTTTCGTCATCTTGTCTGGCGTATTGGTATTGAGTGTTTGATCCGCGGATGTAGGTTCTGGCAAATGAATCTGCTTGATATATTCTTCAAACATCGACTTGTAAATATTTTTGAGAAAATAAAAATACAAAAATATAAAACCTATAAAACCAAATACAAAAATATAAAAATTCAAAAAGAAAATTACAAATCAGAATAAAAAACAAAAACAAACAATAAAATTCCTAAAAATAATCTTCTCGACATGTCTCTGGGAATCGATAACTTTTAGTACCTAGAAATTGTGATTAACATCGACACGGCGTGTAAATGAAGTTCGAAACAAGAGTTCAATTGCTTTCAAAACATGTCATTTTCTATTTTTCTTTTTGACTTGTTATTGCTCTCGATTGCATATCGGACTCGAACGACAACGAAGAGGTACGTTTCCGTGCGCTTATCCTTATGTTAGAAGAGAAGTTCTTTAAACATGCTATTTTTCCATACATTGTTGATCTACAATTTTTCAAGAATTTCTCACTGACAATTCATAATCTTTCAAAATTGTGTGTTCAACACTCCATCTCTCATAAAGTTTTACAAGACAATTCTTCTACATTTGGTGTCATTTTCAAAATGAGTTAATGTTTGAGGGGGAGTTTTTTGAAAAACAAAGGTTTTAATGATTTTGGATTACATCATTCACAACAAATTCTTAAGTATTCAAAACTTATCAAAAATCTCTTCATAACACATCAGTTATATTAATAACTAAAATAGATTGTATGTTATAAGTTGATGCAGTGTCTGAGCATAATTTTCAAGAATTCTTTCAATGACAATTCTAATCTTTCAAAAATTTGTGTGCTATACAATACTCACCTTAATTTATGTTTATTTTACAACTTGGTATTATTTTTTTTGTCAAACATATGTAAACTTAAGGGGGGGGGGCAAGAAGAAAAGTTCCACTAATTCATGCTGAAACATTTTCAACCCACATGATTTTCATGACAAATTTTAATCACATGGTACTTCAAAGACTAAATGAATCAGTATTTAAAATAAGGGGGGGGGGGGAGAATTGTATTAAATGTGATCATGAAAATACTAAAGTGAATCTAATCGACTCAAATTGCTGTTACTCTTCAGAAATGTTTTATGGTTACGATCTCATACCCAATAACATCTTAATTCATGACGATTCTGAAGTCATAAGGTGGTTAGGTTAGGTACTAGTCCTATGATCCAATCAAAACCGGAGGGATCTACCTAAGGACACTCCATAGTTAGAAATAGTAGTCCTTAGGTATGATTGGAGATGAATGAGAATAAGGGAATAATGCCGACTAATATTGAGCTAACACTAGAAAAATCACAACAAGGTGTTAGTAATGACGTCTTGGTAAGCATTGAAGGGGTTGAAGAATTAAAAAGAAATGTATGGATAAAGGGTGAAAAGAAAGAAGCCCTCCACAAACATTTAGGCAGAAACTGGGTCAATACATAATCTATCAGTTTTCGCAAAGATGAATTCTGATATTGAAGAATGACATCATGGACCCAGTGATGCACTACACAACCCTTCCCAACCATTCAAGTTTCTCTCAACAAATACTTGTCTCATTTGTCACGGAGATACACACGACTTCTATTGACTTTCTCACTCTGAGTTAGTTGATATTGAATAGGTGGTAGTCTGCTCCAGCCTTCGAGTACAAAAACCAAAATGCACTAATCGAGTCAAGAGCCAAGAGATCAATAAAATAAATCTCATTAGGATACATTCCATTACAAACACTTGTTAAACATCATCAAGTTCACAAGCTATTAACAAGAGTCCTATGCATTATCCTTGTGATTTTGCCAGAACATCCAAGTGATACTTAAGTATTCACCGTGAAGATGGAAATTCTGCTTGAGCCAACATCAAACAAGCTCTTAGTAAGTGACTTGTGAGATCCTATGTGGATCAAACTTGTAATAAATGGATATCGGTTTGGTCCAGTAAATGAATTGATGACTCAATCAGAAAGATAGTAACTATCTTATTCACTCATATCGTGTTGTCTACTTTGAGACGTTCCAGTATTGAGAACAAGCAAGCATGGTATAACGCTTTGAGCTAGAAACCCTGTTAGGGAGGTTCTTCTAAATTGAACCTGATCATAGGTACAATATTTATACTGTTAAACGGTCCTCACGGAACCAGAGGTTAATGCAATCGAATCTCGACATTGACAAAGCCATATTCATCTATATATGTCATTTATCGCTAACATTCAAATGCTGGTACAAATGACGGTGTTGCAGCCTCATTCCAGCAGAGTCAGATTCATTACCACATGCTCATGCTCAAGCTACAAAGACATACTATAAGCATCAAGATTCAAGAATCAAGAAAGCTTAAGAATTAAAGACAATGACTTCCGTAAACTCTGATATTAAAGATCTCTCCTTAGAAACCAAGCTTCAGGGGAGATTGTTAGCAAGCTTTCAAGATGATGCAAAGTATGAGCATGTTGGTTAAGACACAAGATCGCAAGGTGGCAAAGACGATGAAGACAAACAAGGAAAAGATTTAAAGATCTTAGAATTAAAGACGAAGTTAAAAGACAATGACAAAGGCTAAAGATCAAAGATCACATAGCATAAAGGAATAAGCCTACAACATAATAAAGACCAAAGATTCAAGAACTCAATGACAAAGCAATCTCAACAAAGTTCAAGGAAGAAAGATTCAAGATCTCATCACAGGAATTCGAAGACCACACATTAGGGGAGATTGTTAGCCTCAAATATGTCTATGAACATGGAAGCTTATAATCTGCAAGATACCTCCTTAAGGAAACCTCGCTTCAAGGGAGATTGTTAGCCTCAAAATATTAAGTCGAACAAGGAAGCTCGGCTACGAATCATGGAAGATCGGTCTTTGTTTAATATATGTTGTAATAAGCTAGTTACGGGTATCAGGCTTGTTAATTAATCTAATATTGTATGTGTTGTGGGCTTAAGCCCAAGTTATCTCGAGCCTAGCCCAAGACATTAAACCACACAGCCCAAAGAAATCCTTAAGAGGCTGGTCCATATAGGAAGTATAAATACCCCTCTCTAAGTGTAGAGAGGGTGTTGGTTCTCATTTGTTTTTCACACACTTGTATGAAATCAACCATTCTCTTTTTCTTCTCTCTACTTTCTCTCTCTAAACTTCTTTCTACTTTCTTCTTATCTTCTTTCTATAATTCTTGTATTAATAACTTGGTGAAGTGAAGTGATTTTTGGGTTCCTACATCTTGACAAGTTGAACCGAATATAATGTCATCGACATAAATTTAAACGATGATGAGATTTGAACTTTTCTTTTAGTAAAAAGTGTGTTATCTACCATTTCCATTTTGTACCGATGTTTAACAAGAAAAGCTTTTAATCTATCTTACCAAGCTTTGGGTGCTTGTTTAAGACCATATAAAGCTTTCTTGAGTTTATAAACATGATTTAGTCTTTTAAAATCAATGAATCCCGGAGGTTGTGCCATGTATACCTCCTTATTGATAAAACCATTTAGGAATGCACTTTTTACATCCATTTGGAATAACTTAAAGTCTAAAGTACAAGCATAAGCTAACAATATCCTAATAGACTTTAACCTAGCAACTAGGGCATAAGTTTCATCATAATCGATGCCCTCTTATTGATTCTAACCTTGTGTAACTAACCTAGCTATATTTTGAGAAACGACACCTTTCTCGTCTAACTTATTCCCATACACCCATTTAGTTCCTATAATTGTCATATTCTTTGAATGTGGTACTAACTCTCAAACATCATTTGCTATAAATTTATTTAATTCTTCTTGCATTGCAATGATCCAGCTTTCATCTTTAAGGCTTCATTCACATTCTTAGGTTCTATAGTTGATATAAAACAAAAGAAGTTACTTTGGTTTTGGGATTGTGACCTAAGAGTTCTTTGGTTAAGGTTTCCTATGACATTTTCTAATGGATGGTTCCTAGATTCTTTGTAGGATCCCGATAATCACTTCCACTTCATATAACAACCACGAATCGAACTAGAAAATAGAGAGAGTTGATTTCTAGAGAGAGCAAGTTGAGAGAAAAAGGAGATAAATGGAATATTATAAAAGAAATCCACTAACTTTTCCTAGGTGGAAAAGTTACTTATATACCCCGACACATTAAGTGACGTTCGGGATATTTGACTAGGACCCAGGCTCGGGTTTTGCTTAGGATTAAACCCGAAACATATACAATATTAGATTAACTATCGAGCTCGATTCCCGATACTCTCCTATTACAATGTTAACTAATTGATTGACCGAGACTAAAATACATAATGGACGAACTTTATGTTCGACTCAATATTTTGAGGCTAACAATCTCCCCCGAAGTGAGTTCATTAATGACACTCCTTTATGAGATCAATGAGATTGCTTTTGTCATTAAGCTCATGTGTTCTTGGTCTTTCTCTTTGTTATTTGTTGTAGGCTTGTTCCTTCATGCTTTGTGATCTTGACTTTGAGCCTTTGTCATTGTCTTTATCGTCTATGCCATCTTGCGATCTTGTGTCTTTGACCAACATGTGGTAATGAATCGACTTTGGTTGATTGGGATACTGTCACCACCGTTTTAACCTACAGGTTTACGTGAAACCGAATGGCTGGGAGGTTTGTTGCATTGCTCACTGGGTCCATGATGTCCATTGTTCTATGTCAGTAATCCAACTTGTGGTTTCGACCCGCACATGTATTGACCGGTTTCTCCTTAAGTATTGGAGGGCTTCTTTGGGTAGACCCTTTATCCTTACATTTCTTTTTCATTCTTCAACCCCTTTAATGCTTACCAAGACGTCATTACTAACACCTTGTTGTGATTGTTCCAGTGTTAGCTCAATCTTAGGCGGCATTATCCCATTATACATTACCTCTCCAATCATACCTAAGGATTACTTTTCTAAGTTTTGGATTATCTTGGGTAGATCCTCGGTTCTGGTTGGATCATAGGATTGATTCCTAACCTAACCACCTTATGACCTCAAAATCGTCGTGAAATTAAGATGTTTGGGTATAAGATTCGACCTTAAAACTTTTCTTTCTTATTCAGCACATTGAGTCGATTAGATCATATTTTAATGACATTTTCTCCCCTTATTTTAAATAATAAACACTTAGTTTTTGAAATACCTTGTGATTAAAATATGTCTTGAAAATTCTGTGGGGAGAAAATATTATCAGCATGAATGGTTTGGAACATTTTGATAATGTTTTGAATACATAAGAGTTGTCGTTGTTGATGTATCCAAAAACATTAAAACTTTGTTTTTCGAAAAACTCCCCTCAAAATAGGTCAATTGAGAAATTTGTCTTTTGAAAACATTGTGAGGGTTGGAGTGTTGAACACACAATTTTGAAAGATTATGAATTGTCATCGAGAAATTCTTGAAAAATTGTGTTCAACTTTTTGAAAAACCAAATGTTAGAGGACTTCTCTTCTAACGCTAAGGGTAAGCGCACTGATACGTACACTATCCTTTTTCTTGAGCTAAAAACATTGAATGTCTTGTAAGAACAGCTCAAGACCGAGAAACGTTAATTTTCTCGTTGTGAGGATAATTTATAAATCTTCCTTTATTTGAAGTCCGGGTTATGTATTGATATTTGCACATAAGCCATCTAGAATATATTTAAGAAAATGTATGTTTTGAAAACTATTTGAACTCACGCTCGAACTTATTTTAACACGTGGCATCGTTAATCGGACATTTCTAAAGCACGTAAATGTTATTAGTTTATCGATTTCCAAAGAACACTGTCGAGATGAATCTTTTTGGTAATTTTTTGTTTTATGATTTTGTATTTTCTTTTGAAGTTTTTATATTTTGTTTTTTGCTTTCTCAAAATTATGTACAGGTGATGTTTGATGATGATATCAAGCTGTCCTCATTTGTCAGAACATCCAGATCAGCTGGAGTTCAAACATCTCATACCAATCCTTTGACAGATTCTTAAACGATCCTCAGAGATGCTTTCGTTAACATGTCTGCTAATTAGGTATTCAGCTCTGACAAAATATAATTTCTCTTATTCATTTTCATCCTGTTCTTTTTGAAATGATACGTGTTTCGGATGTGCTTTGTTCGCGATGTGTTTGGGAGGTTGCATGATATTGCTATGGTGACTGAGAGTCGCAATACAACGTATTTTGTTGTAGTTGAAGCCATAATATTTAGCTATAGTCCTATCCTAAATTAATTGGCACAACTTGAAGATAAAGCCATGTAATATGCCTATGCTGAAGACATTGCAGTGCAGTTTTGTTTCTTTGACATCCAACTTACGAGCTTATCCACCATGGAACTGTCTATCCCTTCGCAGAAGTGTTTTGTGCGAGTATCATGCATCCGCTTATGTTCAGCTGTTAGAATATGCTGTTAGATTTTAAAGCCAGAATCCTTTGGATACCAGAGTCCCATGTTAATGGTACCCTTTAGGTATTTAAAGATTCTTTTAACCTCCTTGAGGTGCTTTTGTGTTGGTCGTGCTTGATAACGTGCATAATAGCATACTGCTTGCACTAAGTCTGGTCTACTAGATGTCACAGTACATGAGTGACCCGAATTATACTACGTTATTCAGATTGGTCTCGGGTTCTTCCACTCAAATTACATCTAGTTGGGGTTTTGTAGCCAATGGTGTACAATGGGAGTGACAATTATTCATATATTGCTTTTTCAGAATTTCAAAGCGTATTGCCCTGATTGATAAAAGATACCTTTTGGGGACTGGTGGATCTGTAGTCATAAAAATGAATTTCATCTCCCCTTTATTAAGGACATTTTCAAACCTTGTGCATTAATCTTTTCAAATCTTTTTGAATATTTAGGGTTTGTAGACCCCAAAAGTATGCATAAAAGTAAATCTGCACAAGTATAAATTCCTCCCCGTTATTTTTCTTGAATATCGTGGGTCAATTGTACCTTTAGTAAAGCCTTTGGATATAGGAAGTTGAAAGTTCATCATACCAGGCTCATGGCGCTTGCATTTAAGCCATACAAAGCTTTCCTTAGAGGTAGTCTTTTTGCGGATGATCTAGATCAACGAACCTTCTGGTAAAGCAACATAACCTCCTCCTTCAAGGGACATTAAGAAAATGCCGTTTTCATTCATTTGATAGATTGGAAAAGGACTTTGTGTGCTGCGTAGGCAACGAAAACTCGAATGCTTCTAAGAGAGCAACTAGTGCATTTGATTCTTTGCAATTCACTACCTTATTTGAGCATTACCTTTTAGTACAAAGCCTGTGCTTTGTTGCGAATTACAGTCTGTCTTTTTCCTTTTTTGTTCTTCATTATCTACTTAGCTTTATATAATTATCTTGCCAAATGGTTTGTTGACTAGTTCCAATGGACTTTTAGTCTGTCAAACTAATATGAAAGTTCATCTGCATTGCTTAGATCCATGTTGAATTGACATTGCCTCTTAATGTTTTTGGTTCAACATATACTCACCGTGATCGCGAACATACACATGTCAAGATCTTATGGTAGTGTCGTCTGTTTGAACTGGCATGGTTGGATTTCTACATACTTGTTTAATGGATGATATATGGTCCATCGGTAATCATGACTTTAGGTGAAATGAAGCACATCGGTATTATTAATGTTGCGTGAGGATGGTCACCAATGTCTTGTACATCATGTCAAAAAGGCTTGATAAATTCAACTCTTGAAATGATGCTTTTGAGCTTGATCATTGTTGTTGTCCTCACTGCATGACCCTGTGATGATTGTAATATTTTCATAGTAAAGGAACTAAAAGAGAAAATTCCACCCTTGTTGGGACGAATCTGTATTTTTGTAGTAGTGAAAAACATTTTATTCTGGGGGCTCGGGTCATGAGATGTCATAATCTGTCGCCTTATGTCCTTGGGAACGATAGGCCTAAGAGATCATTTTCAACAGAATCTTATTGTCGTTGTGGTGCGAGGTCTTGATCTGTTGTGATCAGAACTTAATTTCTTTGATTTCATCAAACTTGATATGAAGGGACTCAACTATTAAGCTCGTGTTTATTGTTGTAAACACGATTATCCCTTCGACTGTGTAGACAATATCCACCATGACACATGGATCCCCTTTTTATTTCATCTTTATCCAGATTTTCCCCATCTCTAGGTAACGTAAAATGCAAAAAAAGATGTGAAGATGTTTTTTGAAGGTTTCATGTCATTAATGTTGTGATACGCCATTTTCAGGAGTCGATATGATGATGCATTTGTTCTGTGATTTAGCAATGCACGGTTGCAACTGCTTTAGTCCAAAATGTTTATGGAAGCTTGAAGCTAAAAGCATCAGTTCAAGCAGCCTCAAACAAGGTGTGCAGTTCGTCTTTTCGGACTACGTCGTTCTGTTCAGGTGTTCGAGGAGTAGATAGTCTGTTGTTCATTGCCTTCTTTTTTGCAATACAGCATGAAGTGTCTTGTTCAAAGAACTCTGTGCCTCTGTCAGTACGGACACTAATAACTTAAGCTTGAAGATTGCGTTGAATCATCGTGAGAAAGTCTTTGAGAACTTCTAGTGTTTCATCCTTGGATCGTAGAAAAAGAGTCCAATGTGGTATCTTGTAATTGTCATCAACTATACCAGAATATATTTCTTCCCATTTATGCTTGCAACCCGCATTAGACCACACAAGTCCATGTGAAGCAAATTCAGCCTTCCTTTGGAACTTGGAACAACTTTTAACTTAAATGAGCTTCTTTTTGTTTTACTCATTTCACAAGACGAACAAAGTTGATCCTTGACATATTTCAACTTAGGTAAGCCTGTCACAATATCTTTCTTTGAGCGTAAGGTGATGTAATCGAAGTTAAGATGAGAAAGTCTTCGATGCCATATCCATGCTTGAGTTGGTGAAGCTTTAGCCATGAAACAGATTAGAGTTGATGAAGTTGTTTCTTGAAGAGATATTATGTAGAGATCGGATCCACGATTACCAGTTAGTAAATCGTTTCCCTTAAGATCTCTCACAAAACAAGTAGATTTCCTGAAAGCAACCTCCAAATCCGCATCATAGAATTGACCAACCGAGAAAAGATTGTGATTGAGGCCTTCGACATAATAAACCCGTTTGATCGTGACATTTCCTTGATTCAGATCTCCATAATCAAGAATTGGAGCGAATTGAACATTTCCAAAACTACAGTACTGAAAATTTCTCCAATAAAATTACACACAGCTTGAGATTGCCCGTAATCGTTCCTTTTTTGAATCCTGAGTCAACAATGAATAGGATGAGTTGTCAATCTGCAAAAGAACGAATTAGAGGACGATGGAACATTGGGACTAAAATTAGATCCTAGAATTTGATTTATTCAAGACACTAGTAATCTAGAGACAACGTCTATGTGGGCTACTAATACTTGTTGATACATCATCTTTCCTAATCTTAGGCATCCATATCTTTTTGATCCTAAGAGGCTTTTGTTTCCATGTATATCCTGATGGACATGTCTTAGATATCCACCATTTCCATTCTTGATTTGTATTCTCATACAACTCCTTATAGTAACTCTTGGATTTCTGAATAATGGTAATCGATTGACTGTTTTCTTTATGGGGTGTTGCAACAGATTTGTTCATTTTTCTCTTTGGTTTACTAGCACTAATAGGCACTAATCAGGCTTTTTGTTCTTGTATTCACGTCATTCAAGTATCTAGAAACACAAGCATCATGATTAGAATTAAACACACATTTTCCACATTCAGCACAAACAGCATTCACATTCGAAGTTCTAGAATTTGAACTATCATTACACACAGTTACAAACTTTGTTTTCTTAAAAATACTAGAAATCCTATGATGGTCTTCTACTTCCTTCTTTTAACTTCACTTGACTATTGTTGGCACGATCTTATCGTTAATTAATAGCACTTAAGCTGTGGTCTGCTTAACATTGTTGTGTGATTATCCTGAAGATTGAGACACGTGAGGTATTAGTATTTCTAGAAGCATGAGGCAACTTGCGGTTCTTGTTTTTGTGTTGTGGTAGTGGCAATTTATAGTTCTCTGGTTATGCACATACGAAGTGTATTTCGATTGTTTTCTTTTTCTGAGGGCAAATTTGTTGAGTGACTTGATTAAAATCACCAATCCGGACACATTAGTTTTTATTAACGACTATTTCGTTTGTAAACTTCTCATTTCGAGAATTGGAAAAAGAGTCGGTTCCTAAAAACTGAATGATTTTGGGGAATCGTTGAGCATTTGGTTGTTTTTCGACAACAGTTGGTATTTATCAACATGAGTTTCCACAGGACTTTCCTTTGCCATTTATCAAGTTTGAGCTTTCTTTAACTCATGATGGCTTTGTTCTTGTCTTGCATTTGAGTTTCAAATCTTGTATTTCATGAATTTTTCTTGTTCTTTCGAAATACATTGATCCGTTTTATTTGCAAACTGAGTTGGTTTTTCATTTGTTTTACATGTTGTAAAAGCAAGTTCATAGAGAAAATTCGAGTGGTTTTCATGGTTTTAGCAAAACTCTTTTAATGTTTATTATGAACTTCTTTGTTAACAGATTCAGTTTGTTTCGAAAGCTTTCGTGCAAGACATTCACATTCTTTGACTTTATAAAGATACAAGCATTGTAATTCAGCATAAGCATTTAAATCAGACAGAGAATGCAAATATGAACATGTAACATCCTTAGACACACACTCTTCGAGAAGTAGATCATATATGTTTGAAAAAATCCGGAAATAAAACTGGTCTAGGATTTAATTTTACCAAAGGATCAACTAGTGAGACTAAACAAGTAAATTTTGTAAAGTCACAAGAGGTTGAGTCTAAAAAAAATTAATAGAATCAAACTCAAGCCCAAAACCAAAGTTTATACTTATAAACAATATTAAAATACCCATTGCAAGCGACGACAAAGTAAAACGTTTTTATAAACCTTCCTTAAAACCCGGAGTCGGATTTACTAAACCTAAAATGAGATCTAAAACTCCTCATCCGAAAAGAACTGATAACCCTCAACCTCGGTCTAAAACACCACAACCTAGGAGAGATCAAGGTAGACAAAATTACCCAAATAATAATCATTCAATGTGGAATTATTCACAACAACCAAACTTCCCTTCGTGGGGAATATGTCCACCCTATATGTATCCGAATCAAATGCAACATATGCAAAATATGTTCGGGACTAACAATTTTGGACCCATGAGACATTGGGGACCAAGTAGTTGAGTCGTTACAACATTTAAGTTGAGTTGTTCATGAACATTGTTTGGAATCCGATGAGTGAATACATTCTTAAAATCTTATGACGGAATTACCAAAAGATTTCTCCTTCAAAGCTTGCTCACTTGAAGATGTTGAAGAAAACACATCGTAGGCAAAGGTATGTTTTCTTTCTAAACCTTTTAGAATTTAGATTATGTGTTAAATTCTAAATGATTATATATTATAATGCTACAAGTAGTATTTGCTAAACAAATAAATTATAGTTAATAAAATATAATCTAAGCTTGTGGAAATAGTGTAGTCACTAGAAATGCCATTTGTTGGTTTTCTAGAATGAAGAGAAATTATTCATTATGAACTCTTCTCTCACATAGTTAAAATTAGGATTCTCTACGTACCACTATAAAATGGAAATCTTCTATGTCCACTAGTAGCGAACTCACGTAGATGAAGAAAAGTGAGTTAATGGGTAATTATTAACATAGAAGTATGATTAGTTTTACATCTTACGCCGCAAAGGCATGACATCAAAACACTATGGATGAAACAAACTCCTTTCGACTACGACGTCCGCCTCGTCTACACGTCTACAACGAACTACGTCTATCGGAATCCTCTCATCAAGTTTTGACTTCATCATCACGTATTAATTATCTCTCAAACACTCCAAATCGTGACAATTAATTATTTCATCCAAAGTAATTAATTCATTCAATTAACAAAAAGTTGATTGAAAACGTCACTAAATCCTCGTTAAATCTTCTCTCGACTTGACAACTTGATTATCTCATCCGAAGTAATCAAATTAATTTTTAATTAACGAAAGGTTAATTAAAATGTCAATTAAATTTCTTCAATCATCTCTAAACCTCCTCTCGATCTAAAAATCTTAACAACTTAATTATTTCATCGGAGATTATTTAAGTTTACTTAATTTAACAAAAAGTTAATTAAATGTGTCAAGTATTTTTCTCCCGTCATTCTTTCGACAACTAGATTATCTAAAATAATATTAATAGTAGCCCCCGACGTATTTTGATAATTGTATATTGACAAAACTAGTCAAAAATAAAAAAAACCAAGAAAAATTTGATCGTCAGATAGGCGCCCCCCTTAATTTTAAGGGGACCGGCCTTGTTAAAATGGGCGGACCCTTTATTTTTAAGGAGACCGGCTATTTAATTCGCCAAACAGTCCTTCCCTCTACAAAACTCATTCCTAAACACCCCATACCACCATCTCCCTTCTTCCTGCTACTGTGTGACGAAAACACACACTCAAACACTTCAAAATCTAATCCCAAACTCAAAATCCATCTAATTTCGTAAGAGGCAAACACCTACAACGTGATTAACAACATCCAATGTAAGATTCATCATACCTTTCTCTTTAGATTTCATCCAATTTTGTTCTTAATCAAAATTGGGTATTTTTTAATTTTTTGTGTCTTTTATATTTTCATGATTTGGTATAGGAAATTCATAATGTTAGCCTCAAAAATATTGAGTCGAACAAGGAAGTTCGTTCATTATATTAGGTCTCGCTCACTTAATTAATTATACGTTGTAATAGGCTAGAAGGGTAAACGGGCTCGTAAATGTAAGCTAATATTGTATGTGTATCGGGCTAAAGCCCAAGTCAATCCCGAGCTCGGCCCAAGTAAAAGCCCACACGCCCCATGTAGTTGTGTAGGGTATATATACCATTTTCCATCAAGGAAAATGGTGTTGGTTCATTTGTAAACATTTGTCTTGCAAGTAAATTAACCATTCTCTTCCTACTTTCTCTCTCTAGTTTCTCTCTCTACAATTCTCATAATTTCCTTCTCTTTTCTACTTGTATTCGAGCAACATGATAATGAAGTGAAGTGATCGAGGGTAACCGACATTTGGTATCAGAGCCTCGGGTGTTTCGTGTTTGATTTGTGGATTAAATACAAATTTCGTGTTTTTTTGTTCTTTCTTCTTGGTTCGAACTAAAACGCAAAGAAAACCATGGTTTGATCTTTATTTCATGGCTAAAATGACTAAAGATGTGTACTTTTGTGTTTAGAACAATCCCTTGTATCACTTATTAAGGTTCAACAACTTATTTCGTGGTTTAGATAAAAGTTAGAAGATTTTTTTTTCTTTTTCGTCGTTGCGTTTTGGGTATACAAGAGTTGTTACTCGTTGCGTTTTGAGTATAGAGACAAACAAGTACCGTACTTGAAAGTGACATTTGTACTGGTTGCGTTTTGATTGGAAGACATTGCGTTTTGGCTTAAAACTCATTGCGTTTTGCATAAGGCCATTGCGTTTTGCTTGAAGACGCTGCGTTTTGGTTCTCAAGTCGCTGCGTTTTGTTCTCAAGTCGTTGCGTTTTGGTTCTCAAGTCGCTGCGTTTTGGTTCTCAAGTAACTGCGATTTGATATTTTTTTGTGTTGCGTTTTGTCTACATAGGTTGCGTTTTGTCACCAACAGCTTGCGATTTGCTCATTGAAGACAATTATTGCGTTTTGACTAAACGTTACTCTGCCTAATTTTTTTATACATTGCGTTTTGTGTCCAAGACAGATTGCGTTTTGACTTCAAAGAAGACTCTTGCGTTTTGCTAAATAAATGTCACTGCGTTTTGTTCAAAGATAGTTGCGTTTTGCCTAGAGGTCTCATTGCGTTTTGATCAAGACTAAGTTGCGTTTTGCCTAGAGGTTTCATTGCGATTTGTTCAAGACTAAGTTGCGTTTTGCCTAGAGCTAATATTGCGTTTTGCCCGTGAGTCTCAATTGCGTTTTGCCTCACATTTGGGATTGCGTTTTGAAAGACTTAGCAATTTACAACAAACCTCAAGGACTAATTAAATGAACTTTGGACTTTAACTTGGACTTTTAAGGACAATTAATTCACAACAAACATAATCAACAAACTTTAATAACAACAATTAACTTTTCACGGTTTTCTCTCAATTTTGTAAAATCCGGCGAAAGAACTCAATTTCTCGGTTTAAATCTTTGACTTGTAAAATCCTGTGGAAATTAATTACTTTCAATTAATCACAGATTCAATCACAACACTTCATAACACTTACGATCCTTCAATCATTTTTCACTTCATAATTCTTAAATCATTCATCATGACAACTCAAATTGTAACTTCCACAACCGACAGTCAAATGCATAACAACATAATGGCAGCAGGTTCAAGGGATCGTCCACCAATGCTTGCAACAGGACGATATGCACAATGGCGATCACGGTTCTTATGATACATTGATACAAGACCAAATGGTGATGCCTTACGGAAGTGCATTCTTAAAGGTCCTTACACTCCAATGATTGTCACAACACCAGTTGTTCCTACAACAGAGGATTCTCCAGTAGTTCTTGAATAAACAACAGTCGAGACAATTATGAATATGACTCCTGAAAATAGAGCTCATTTTGAATCTAAAAAAGAAGCGATTCATTTGATATTGACTAGAATTGGAGATGAAATATACTCAACTGTTGATGCATGTCAGACAGCTCAAGAAATGTGGGAAGCCATCAAAAGGCTACAACAAGGTGAATCACTCAATATTCAAGATGTCAAGACAAACTTATTTTGGGAGTTTGGTCAATTCACCTCTCACGATGGAGAAACAATTGAGTCTTACTACACAAGATTCTACAAAATGATGAATGAAATGATCAGAAACAATTTGACAGTTGCTACAATGCAAGTCAATGTTCAATTTCTTCAACAACTTCAACCAGAATGGTCAAGATTTGTCACAATTGTGAAGCAACAACACAAGTTGGATGAAGTTTCATACCATAAGCTCTTTGACATTCTGAAACAATACCAAAAGGAAGTTAATGAACTCCGTGCTGAAAGAATGGCCAAGAATGCTAACCCATTAGCACTTGCTGCTACTGCTCAAACACTTCAAGACCCTTATTACCAAACATCATAACCTAACAAATCATATGCACCAACATCAAAAGCTTCACTTCCAACCAGATCTCATGCAACTACAAGATACAAAGGCAAAGAGATAGCCAAACCAATCACACCACCATCTGAGTCTGCTTTTGAAGAAGACAATGATCCTGAACAAGCTCAGAAGGATAAAGACATGCAGAAAAATTTGGCTCTCATTGCAAAGTACTTCAAGAAACTCTACAAACCTACCAACAACAACCTTAGAACTTCCTCAAACACCAGAAACAAGAATGTGGATACTACTCCAAGGTACAAGAATGACAATCAGACTGGACAGTTTGGGAATCAGAGGGCAATGAATGTTGTTAGGGCTAGGGAAACTATAGGTGGTCCAGTAGTGCAACAATTTGGGATACAGTGTTTTAACTGCAAGGAATTTGGTCATTATGCTAAGGAATGCAGAAAGCCAAAACGGGTTAAAGACTCCACGTATCACAAGGAAAAGATGATGTTGTGTAAACAAGCTGAGAAAGGTGTTTAACTTCAAGCAGAGCAATCTGACTAGCTAGTAGACATGGATGACGAGATTGATGAACAAGAATTAGAAGCACATTACAGTTACATGGCAAAGATTCAGGAGGTTTCTAATGTAGACTCATGAATTGATTCTGAGCCAATGGAACAGGTACAATACGATACTGACAATAATGTGTTTGCCAATGACATACAACATTTTGAGCAATCTGAATCCATTAGTAACACATGTGCAGTGGAAACGGGTGATAGTAATGTCACTCCTGACTCACCGGATATGTGTGATAATGATATTCAGGATGACCAAAATGATGTAGAATGTGATGATGAGCGTGTTGCACTTGCTAATTTAATTGCTAATTTAAAGCTTGATGTCGATGAAAATAAAAAGATTCAAAAGCAATTAAAGAAAGCAAATGCAACATTGACTCAAGAGTTAACTGAGTGCAAATCTATTCTTGCGGAAACTAGTAGAACTCTAGGGGAATCTAATAGTATTCGGGATAGTTGCTTAGTTGCACTTCAAAATAAACAGACTGAGTTTGAGAGGTTCAAGGCCTTTAATGATCGTACAGTTGACTATGACAAACTTGAACGAAGGTTAAATGAAACTCTAGGACTATTAGCTCAAAAAGAAATTGACATAAAAGAAGGTTTAAAAGTGAAAGCCTACGAAATTTCTGTTGTCAAAGAGAAACATGATGAGTTAGTCAAACAGAGTCTTTTAACCAAGTCACATTACGAAGGTCTTGTCAAGGAGAAAACAAAGGTAATAACGGATTTGAAGCTTAAGGAAGAAAAAGATATTGACAAAATGATTTCAATGGAAAACCAGTTAAAGTTTTTGAATATTGCATGTTTTTCACCCCAAAAACTTTATAAAACAAAAACATGTAAAACGTAGGGCTATGAACTCACCTTGAGTGAGCGAATAACAAGAATATCACCGATAATGCGCCACGCAAATCGTCAGATGCAACCTATTTAATTTAATGTCGTATAAGTACTAATTACATTAAGTACTCCTACCATGCATAAGTCTATATAGCTAATCACCATCTAAATGTTTTGAGTGGGATAACATGGGTTTATAAAATTAAAACGTTTATAAACATACTTTTGGTAAAATCGTCATAACTTTCACGTTTCTAATCCGTTTCTTGCGTTTCTTATGCCCATCTTTTCGCATTAAGACTGGTTATCGATATTTGACATTTTTATAATTTTGGTCCTCTGATGAACAGTAACTTTTACTGTTCACATCAGACATGAGTTTCACTTATATAGTTTTTATCATCGTAAAACCCGTAAATGTTGTATTTTATTCGTTATAGCTCCGTTTTTAACGATTCTTTCGAGCACGATCTCGTAATTGAAAGTTCTATAATTTTATGAGGTTTACAAAAATATAACTTTCTATCATGAATAGTGTGAGATACTGTTATAGTTTATAAAAAATTATTTTTATAACCTTTTTTAGATTACCGAAAAACCTGTTGACGGAAATTCATAACTTATTCGTTATAAATCGAAAAATTACGATTTTTATCATTTTGGAATCCTAAAAATGTGTTTTAGTTGATAAAAATATCAAACTTGCTGTTTGATATAAGTTTTATAAAAGTTATTTTATAAACTCCGTTTAATTAGCGTATAACTCGTTTTTAACGTAACTTTTTCGTTATTAATCCGTTTGACAAGTTTCTTACCTTTTCGGAATCGTCGTGAAATGTATTATCTTATAAAAACTTAAAATAAGTATACTTTTATCACCTTTGGACAAATGTTTTGAATGACATTCCCTACGTCTATTTTTTGGCCTTGTTTTTATTTTTTACCACTATTGTAATCCACCCAAGTCTTATTAACCATACATGTTTTTTATCATTTTTATATTAAAGTCCATTGTCCATAGTTGTCCTTCAAAGACCTTTTGTCTAATATTACAAGTCCAACATATTACTTATAAAACATAACTTTCATTTTTAACTATAAGTTACTAGTTTTATGTAGACTTATTTAACTTAATAAATCCACCAAGTGTACAAGTCCTTCCATCTTGTTATTTAACTTTATGTTAATGATCATATTTCTTAATATAAGTCCATAAATTAACTTCAACAGTGTCTATTGGTATTTCTTTAACTTGATATTAATTAAGAAACCATTAAAAAACCTAATTTATACTTAATCATATTTACACCAAATTAACTGGTACATTCTTTTCTCTTCTTTTTAATGATTAAGAATACCACAATTATATTAAAGTGTAAAAAAAAAAAAACAATAATGATATTTCATAGTATATACTCCATTTTCATGATAAAATCCTAAATGGTGATTCAAACTTAAAACTAGAAATAAATATGGCATAGAAATGAAAATACTATAAGAACATTAAAGGGTTCTAGTGACCTTATATTTGTATGATGATGTGATGAAAAAAAGTAATTATCTATACCTTGTTTAGATAGAAATCCAAAGCTTGCACCAATGAAAACCCTTGTTTTCTTAATAAAAACCCTAGCTTCCTTTCACTTGATTAATACTTGAAAATGCTTAGCCAATGCTTGGAAATACCTTAGAATATCTTAGGATGGATGTGTATAGGTGTGTATAGGTGTTAGAAAAAAATTGAATATGGGATTTATTAGTAGGGGTGTTTGAGCCGTAGGTTGTAGGAGCACCAAAAAAGGAGTTTTGTGATTTTTTTACTAAGTGTAAAGTGTTATGAATGTGTTATCTCACTAGCCATACAAGTATATGTGATATAGATGGTCAAAAGTTTGCAATAGTTAGTTAAGAACAAGATGAGGGTTTCTAGGAGAGTTGGTCTTGGTCAAAGAAATAAGTTATGGCTAGGTTTAAATGAAAAGGTGTTGTACAAAGACCAAGTTGACCAAGTTTAGATATTTCTTTGTATAACTTGAATCATATCCGGCCATAAAGAGATATAAGTGATGTATTTTTGTAATTTTTATGTATTCGGGTATATCTATGTGGGTATTAGAAACAAGAATGTGGATACTACTCCAAGGTACAAGAATGACAATTAGACTGGACAGTTTAGGAATCAGAGGGCAGTAAATGTTGTTGGGGCTAGGGAAACTGTAGGTGGTCCAGTAGTGCAATAGTCTGGGATACAGTGTTTTAACTGCAAGGAATTTGATCATTATGCTAAGGAATGCAGAAAGCCAAAATGGGTTAAAGACTCCACGTATCACAAGGAAAAGATGTTGCTATGTAAACAAGCGGAGAAAGGTGTTCAACTTCAAGCAGAGCAATCTGACTCACTAGCAGACACGGATGAAGAGATTAATGAACAAGAGTTCGAAGCACATTACAGCTACATGGAAAAGATCCAGGAGGTTCCTAATGAAGACTAGGGAACTAATTCTGAGCCATTGGAACAGGTACAATACGATACTGACGATAATGTGTTTGCCAATGACATATAATATTTTGACCAATCTGAATCCATTAGTAACACATGTGCAGTAGAAACATATGATAGTAATGTCACTCCTGACTCACCGGATATATGTGATAATGATATTCAGGATGACCAAAATGATGTAGAATGTGACGATGAGCGTGTTGCACTTGCTAATTTAATTGCTAATTTAAAACATGATGTCGATGAAAATAAAAAGATTCAAAAGCAATTAAAGAAAGCAAATGCAACATTGACTCAAGAGTTAACTGAGTGCAAATCTATTCTTGCGGAAACTAGTAGAACTCTAGGGGAATCTAATAGTATTCGGGATAGTTGCTTAATTGCACTTCAAAATAAACAGACTGAGTTTGAGAGGTTCAAGGCCTTTAATGATCGTACAGTTGACTATGATAAACTTGAATGAAGGTTAAATGAAACTCTAGGACTATTAGCTCAAAATGAAATTGATATAAAAGAAAGTTTAAAAGTTAAAGCCTATGAAATTTCAGTTGTCAAAGAGAAACATGATGAGTTAGTCAAACAGAGTCTTTTAACCAAGTCACATTACGAAGGTCTTGTCAAGGAGAAAACAAAGGTAATAACGGATTTGAAGCTTAAAGAAGAAAAATGTAACACCCCAAAAATTGGGGTCGCAGCGGAAATATGTCCGGGGGCGTTACTTCATAATACAACAGCACAAGATACAGGAGAACGACCTCTAAATGTCGTCATCTTTGGTTGCACTTGTTACCTAACCAGAGATGGTTAGAACTTGATAAGATAAAAGAAAAAGGGGATCCGTGCATTTTGGTGGGATACTCCACTCAGTCAAAGGGATATCGTGTCTACAACAAGAGAACAAGGTTTATAGTTGAATCCATCCATCTCAGATTTGATGAGATCAAAGAGATGTCAGAGACGTTTGTTGCTAATACACTTCAGGCCTCGTTCCCCAACGACAAAATGCGTCAGAATTAAATGACACCTGACCCAGCACCAGAACTACAAAATGTTTCTCCTTCAAGGCAGCTACAACAGTTCCATCACAACAAGAGTATGGGATCTTCTTTTTGGTCCTTTGGTATGATGAATTTTACAATGATGGTACTTCGTGTGGTCAACAAGTCATCTTCTCCCCACCGATAATTCTGCTCCACAATACACACACCCGTTCACGAATATTCACCCTACATCAAACCGACAACTCATACAAATGTTTCAATTCAAAGGAAAACACGATAATCAAGCATAATTTACCAAACCTTTTTCTGTACTCGTACACAAACAATTCTGGATCCCATCCTCACGCAATATTGGTATACAAATGTTGCATACCATCAATCAACCTCAAGATTCAGAATACCAAGGACAAAAGATCACCCGTTAACTTAATTTCGTGGAAATCCATCCAATCCAGTTCAAACAATACTACAAACTTCCACAGAATCCATAAATTTGTATGTAGCGCTACTCACCGTGAGTATTGTTGAACCGAAAAAAACATTAAGGAAGCAATTGGCTGATTCTGCATGGATAGAAAGTCAATGCAAGAAGAACTTCACAGTTGATAGACAACAAGTCGTGGGAACTCGTTGCAAACCTTTGGCAGAAACGTAATCAAGTAAAGTGGATTATGAAAAACAAAAAGATGAAGAACCCAAATAATTCGTAATCAAAGCATACTTGTCGCAAAGGATATGCTCAGAAGAGGTATTGATTTCGAAGAATCATTTGCACCCAGTTGCTCGGCTTGGAGGCTGTCAGGAATTTTTGTCGCATATGCTGCACACAAGTCTTTTTCCAATTTATCAAATGACGTAAAAACGGCATTTCTTAAATGGTCCATTAAAGAGAGGTTTATGTGCACAACCGAGATGGAAACATGATCCTGATCATCCAGACAAAGTTTACCGTCTAAGGAAAGCTCTATATGGATTGAAACAAGCACTGAAGAGCCTGGTATTATGACCCTCAAAAATTCCCTGATTTCCACAGGTTTTACTATAGGGTTATCATTGACCGCGACCCTTTTCAAGATAAAATACGGGGAGGACATTCTACTTGTTCAGATATACCTTTGATGACATTATTTTTGGTCCACAAACGCCGAAATTGTTTCAAACGTATTGAAAAATTAATGCACGATAGATTGAGATGTCCTTAATGGTGTAAATGAAATACTTTTTAGGACTTCAGTATCCACCAATCCCCACGCGGAACATTTTTAACAACAGCCAGGTACCCCTTAGAGATACTAAAAAAACAAGGTATGTAAAAAATGACAAAGCATTGGTACACCAACGCTACGAACCCCAAAATTAATGCAGACATTGATTGGTGAATACCGTAACCAAACTGACTACCGTAGCAAAAATCGGGTCACTCATGTATCTGACATCTAGAGACCAGACAAAGTTCAAGCTGTATTGTTATTGTGCAAGATATCAAACAAGACCGAGACTGAAAAACCCTCAAAGAGGTTAAAAGGATCTTTCGATACTTAAGAGGTACCATTCACATGGGACTCTGGTATCCGAAGGGTTCTGGCTTTGAACTAACAGCTTTTTCAGATGCCGATCATGCCGGTTGCCTTGATACTCGCAAAAGCACTTCTGGAGGAATACAGTTCCTAGGTGATAAGTTAGTCAGCTGGATGTCAAAGAAGCAAGACTGTACTGCAATGTCATCAGCGCAGAGGCTGAATACCATGGCGTTATCTGCAAGTTGTGCTCAAGTAATGTGGATGAGGACACAGCTTCAAATTATGATCAACTACAAACAAAATACCGTTGTTATTGTGACTCCAGTCAAGCCATAGCAAAATCATGCAACCCCGTGCAGCACTCCCGGTACCAAGCATATCCATACTCCGGTTAATCACTTCAAAAGGAACAGGTTGAAATTGTGTATAATTGAATAGTAACTTTGTCAGAAGCAGAATACCAATTGGCAGACATGTTGACTAAAGCCCTTCCCGAATAAAAGGGTTTTATAGTACTCGTTAGACGCATTGAATATGAGATGTTTGACCCAGCAGAACTGGAGGTTCTGACAAAAGAATCTGCTTGAAACCTCAACAAACATCAACAAGTACATATATTTGAAAAAAGAAAAATACAAAAATATAAAATTCAAAAAGAAAATACAAAATCAAAAAACAAAAATGTTTCAAAAAATATTCTTCTCGACATGATCCCTCTTGGAATCGATAACATTTACGTACCTAGAAATTTTAGATTAATATCGACACGGGCATTATAAATAAAGTTCGAACAGGAGTTTCAAATGCATTCAAAACATTCATTCCTAATTTTTCTCAATGTCTTATGTTGCAAATATCAGTACGTAACCCGACATCAAAAAGAGTTATGACTCTATAAAAAGATAACTTATCCTAACAACGAGAAATTCAACTTTTCCTCGTCTTGAGCTGTTTCTTTCAATACATTTTAAAGTTTTGAGCTCAAGAACAAAGGATAAGTGAACGCATAAGAGCGCTTACCCTTATGATTTGGAAGAGAAAAGTCCTTCTAACATGATGATTTTTCAAAATGTTGAACCACAATTTTACAAGATATTTCTCACTGACCGATTCATACTCAATTCAAAATTGTTGTTGTACAACACTCTATCTTTCAAGGGGAGTTTTTCGAAAAAACAACCGTTAATGTGTTTGGATACATCATCTCACGACCAATCTTATTTATACAAACCATTCCCAACAAGTAGTCTCTTTAATAACAACAAGATAATAATGACAATTCAATAGAATGTAAGTTATAAGATACTAAGTTGTTCAACCTCAATTTTTATATTCATTTTACAACCATGGTATCATTGTTTTTGTTTCAAACATATTAAAATCGAGGGGGAGCAAGGTTAATGTTCCAGAAATTCATGCTAGAGAAAAAGTTTTCCCCCATGACCTTTTCAAGACACAATTATTAATCACACAGTATTTTAAGAATCTAAGTGACTTAGAAATTAAAATAATAGTAGAAATGGTAAATAAAATGTGATCTAAAAGACTCAAAGAGCATATTCAAAAATGGATTCATAGTCGATCTCATACCCATAAACATCTTATTCATGACGATACCTGAAGACAAGGGTGGTAAGGTTAGTCTTTTGTCCTATGAATCCAACCATAACCGGAGGGAATCACCCAGAGGACACTCCATAGTGATAATAACAGTCCTAGGTAAATTGGAGATGAATATGTATAAGGTGGGAAGAATGCCCGAAACTAAGACTGAGCTAACATTGTAACAATCAAAACAAGTGAGTTATAGTAAGCGGTCTTGGTAAGCATTGAAGGGGTTGAAGAATTAAAAAGAAATGTATGGATAAAGGGTGAAAAGAAAGAAGCCCTCCACATAACTTAGGCAGAAACCGGGTCAATACATATGCTGTCAGAATCACAATGTTGATTGCTGACATTGAAGACGACATCATGGACCCAGTGATGCAATGCACAACCCTTCCCAGCCATTCGGGTTTCTCTCAAAGAAACTTGTCTCATTTGTCACGAGATACGAGCTCGACTACTATTGACCTTTCTCCATCCTGGTTATTAATATTAAATAGGTGCAGTCTGCTCTACCGATCCGATTACTAAAAAACCAAAATGACTAAATCGAGTCTAGACTAAGAAAGATCATCAAATAAATCTCATTTAGGTGACACATATCATGAAAACACTTGTTTGAACATCATTAAGCTCACAAACTGTTAACAAGAGTCCTACGCATTATCCTTGTAATTCTGCCAGAACATTCAGAGTGATACTCTTTAGTATTCACAATGACGAATGGAAATCCTTCCATTCATCATCAAACAGCACTGCTGAGGTGACTTGCGAGATTTTGTCATAAAATCAAGCTGTGTCTACTGGAGTAACGATAAAGTTCCAGTAAATGAATTAACACATAATCAGAAAGATAGTAACTCTCTGATTCACACTTACCGAGTCGTCGCTTTGAGACATTCCGGTAATGAGCACTAGCAAGCATGGTAAATCTCATACATCAGAGATAAAGACCCTACGCTTTGAGCTGGAAACCCGTCAAGGAGATCTTTGAATCTACCAGTATCACAGGTATAAAGTAATTATACTGAAAAATGGTCTATAGGAACAGAGGTTAATCTAACGCAAATTCGTACAAATTACAATACCAAATTCGTACCACCTCCTTTATTGCTAACTGATTTTATTTTCAGTATACAAAAAGATGGAGATGGTGATGCCAATCATACCAGCGAGAAGTAGAAATTCATTACCACCTGCTCCTGCTCAAACAACAAAGACATTCTATATGCATCAAGATACAGAATCATGAAATTGCTCAAGAACTAAAGACAAAGACTTCCTGCACAAACTCTGTATATACAAGATCTTCATTCAAAGATATCAAGTCTAACAAGGGAGATTGTTAGCAAGCTTTCAAGATGATGTAAAGTAATATATGTAGTTCAATACACAAATCACAAGGTGGCAAAGATGATCCAGACAAGCAAGGAAAAGATATAAAGATCTCTGAACATAAGACAAAGTCTAAAGGACATGACAAAAGGCTCAAGATCAAAATCACAAAGCATGAAAGGAAACAGGCCTACAACAAATAAAATAGAAAAAAAAAAAAAAAAAAAAGAAAAAAAAGAAAAACAAAATTAAAAAGAAAACGGAAACAATTCCATAGGAACCAAGACCACACGAACTTAATGACAAAAGCAATCTTTAAAGATTCTCACGAAGGAGTGTCACACTGAACTCACTTCGGGGAGAATTGTTAGCCTCAAAATATAGATTCAACAATTGGAAGATCGTTCATAATTATATTATGTCTCGGTCACTAAATTAATATACTTGTAAAAGTGTCTAGACGGTAAAGCGGGCTCTATTTGTAATCAATATCGGTTCCACGAGTTATCGGGCAAAGCCCAAGTAAACCCTAACCCGGCCCGTATGAATTACTAAAGGCTTCAAGCCTTTTAGTTCTTCACTATATATACCCCTCTCCAAGGAAGGGAGGTGGTTTGGTTTCAAGTTGTAAACTTTTGATATTGCAAGTAAACTTTCCATTCTCTCTCTAGTTTTACACATCACTTCTCTGCTCTACAATTCCCTTTCTTAGTTTTCTTCCTTATTTTCTTGTTAAGGGTTAATAAGTGAAGTGATCAAGTTACCGATAGAAATTAAATAAAGCCAAGTTGTAAAGAACACAACATATAATACCTTCAATGAGGTATTATCATAAATAGTTCCGTGGAACTTGGAAAGTCCCATAATCTAACCAAAGTATAACACTAGCCATTTGTGTCTCTAATGAATGTACGCTCTACGCGTTGAAAACAATTTTTAAAAAGACTACCATGGAAGTAGTTATTATTTGGTTTAAGTCTCTTTCGTGATAACTTCAAAAAAATTGTTGTGGAATAAAAATTATAAATCCTAAAAAAATTAGTTTAAAATTTTTCTTTAATTCTAGGATTTTTCCTTATTGATTTTTCACTTTGTAAATAGCATGCGCTACTACGCGTCGCAAACTCTAACCGTAAAACCGTATCAACAACAACAAACCACTTCCGGTTGTTGTTGAAACCTTGAATTTAGAAGAGCCACATTCCCGGACAAAACCATAATGCCATGCTGATCAACTATTGAGAGAATTACTCCGTGCACCCACCGTGAGTGTTACGGGAGAAGCTATTATATTAACCCCCAAATCAATGCCGATCATTTTGAGATCAAAACAAATTTGCTTCAATTGGTTCAAGCGAACCCGTTTCATGGTTTAGAAAATGAAAATCCTCATGCTCATATTAATAGTTTAAAGGAAAACTATCGACCTACGATTTAGGGAATGTGTCCTAATTGATGTGAATAAGCTCAAGTTGTTTCCTTATTCCGCTCGAGGTGGAGCGCGCTAAAACTTGGTACGAGAAAGAACCCCCAGCAATTAAATATTGACTTGGGATGACCTCGTTACCAGTTCGTTAACCAATTTTTCCCCCCTCAAAAACCAATCACCTTAGAACAAAATTTCTCGTTTTTTTACAAGAATTCGAGAATCTTTTTAGTGAAGCGTGGGAACGTTTTTAAGGGTAATGCATAGATCTTGCCCTCACCATGGTAATTTCGGAGATTAACTCAGAGTATGATACCTTTTATAATGGTTAAACCGAGAATGAACAAGACTCCTTAAATGCCGCGGTGGTTGTAATTTGTTAAGTAAGACTACTAGAAGCTTTGAATCTAACTGAAAACAAGTCAAAAGTGCTTATTTCGAGAAACAAAACAATGGCTTCTAGGGTTATTCTATGGAAAATGTTAGCAAAACGATGAACAATTGATACACTTGCGGATCAACTTCGACCTTAGTTTGAGATTGTTTTCTAAAAAGGTTGATGTCCCCCCGGCAACCCGGTTAAGGCGGTTGAGGAAAATTGTTTACTTGTGATGGATCACATGCATGGTATAATTTTTTTTATTTTTTTTGTCCGGCTACCGTGTATAAAAACCAAACGTATGTGACAACCACGGGAACTTATATCAAGCAAGCCCTACCAAATCGAGTTAGTAATCAAATTTCACCACCAGGATTTACTCCATGAGCAAAAAGCAAAGTCAAAATAATGAATTAAAATAATCAAGGTCAAGGGAATAATTTCAACGAGGAACAAATTTTCAAATCTAGGGTTTTCAAGGACCAGTTAATCATGCTTCGAATTTTCAAAACAAGGGTTTTCAAAATCAACCGTTTTAAGTGCCTACTAAATCAAGTACTATATTTCAAAAATTTTTTCGAATTACAAGAAGTCTAATGATCAACACCTTAGGAATTTGCAATACCAAATCACTTCTATGAAAGATAGTTAAAGAACAATATACAAACTACCATCAAGAATCAACAAACTGCTTTGATGAGTCAAAATAATGCTTTTTAAAACACATTGCAAAATAATCATCAAAACATGTTAAGTAGTTTCTTTCAAGCCTAAGCCTCACCTTCAGGTACTCTTCTGAGTAATACGATTCCTAACCCAAAGGGCGAGATGAAAGCGATCACCACCCGAAGTGGTGTAGCTTACGAGGGACCATCGAATCCAACTAAACCTTCCCCGAAAAAGTAGTGAACGAGAGACGAGGAAATAACGGATGATTAGCAAGAATAAATTTCCAAGGAAGTACCGCTCAAATCCCACCTCCGGTTATCCCTAAACTAATTCCGGAACCCGAGATTCTGAAGACTTTACCAAAATCAACTCCGATACCGGAAACCCGAGATTCAAAACGGTACCTAAGGCAAGTATTCCTTACCCTTCAAGACGAGAAAATCAAAAGAATCGAGAAAAAGCTTCATACCAAAAAGAAAAGATTTTTCAATGTTTCTAAGATTAGCGTTTTGATATTAGTTTTTGCGGATGCTTTGTTTTTATGCAGAGATTGTGCTCCTAATAATAGGGATATTTAATGAGATAAAAAAAAGTTGCTCGAATTTAGTGAAAATTTCCTGTGAACGAGAATTGCTCGGGCTATGCTTCTTAAAAAGCTTCCCGAAAAGGCTAGGAGATCCTGGGGAAAATTTCTATTCCATGTGAATTCCCGGAAAGTGAGAAAAGTTACGCCTTCGCCGATCTTGGTGGCAAGCATAAGCTAATGCCCTTTCGATTTGGCAAAAAACTTTCGTTTGTCCCAAACTTTCACCGTCTTGAAAGACTTTAGAGTTGCGGACCGATCCCATAACTTAGCCCTAAGGGTTTAGCCAAAGACTACTACGATAAAGTTTGGAAAATTCAACTTCCCGCCGATTTCATAAGTTGTCCGATTTCGAAGCTTGATCCCCGAGTACCTCTATACTTGGAAGATATTTTTGAAAACCGGGTCGTACCTTAATTGACGTTATGAAAGGTGAAATCACCCTCCGGTTGACTTCGAAGCCGTCACTTTCAATTTAGACCAAACCATGAAATACTCCTCTACGAATGACAAATCAGTAAACCGAATTGACATCATTGATGAAATTTGTGAGGAGTATGTTCTGGAATTATTAGGATTTCCTAGTGAAGTAATTTTCAAGTGGCAATGTCCACTCGACATATGAGCCATTAAGCTTCCGAATTTACTTATGTAAGAAATCGATGCTTTTCTTATGACAAATCTATCGCTTATGGAAAGTGATCATGATGATTGTGAGTTGGAGGAAGACAATTATGTCTTGAATAATTGTTAAATAAGACCCTTTTCACTTCCTCCGATGGACCTTAAGCAAAGTGAAGTTACCGAGGCCAACTCTTTCAATGAAGAGCTCCGGAATTGGAATTAAAAGACTTACCATGTCAACTTAGAATACTTTCCTGAAGAAAAAACGATAATAACCCGTCGATGCAAAGCAAAAGGTTTAAAAAACGATCAAAAAAAGCTCGCATTAATGTTCTTAAATCTCATAAACGTGCATTGCTTGGAAAAATAACCGAAATCAAGGTATCGACCCCGGTTTTTGTACTCATAAGATTTTGATGAAGACTATGTAAACCATCGTAGTCAAAGTCAAAGTACGGGTGAACCCAAAATTATAGAAAGTCATGTAAGAAGAGGTGATAAAACTTCTTGATGCCGAATGATATACCCGATCTCCGATACCCGTTGGTTTTCCAATCCATTGGTCCCTAAAAAATGATGAAATGAACGTCGTTGGCAAATGAGATAAATGAATTAATTCCGACACGACCTAGTTTACCAGATGGATGGGTATGTATCGATTAGTAGAAGCTATAATGGAAGCAACTCGTAAAGATACATTATCCCCGCTCCTTCATTGATCAAATGCTAAACGTCAGCCGGTAATGAATTCAATTGTTTCATAAATGGTTTTTCAGTATATTTCAAATTCCAATTAGATCCTCATGAACAATGAGAAAATGACTTTTATAGTGCCCATACTTTGTACTTTTGCTTATCGACGTATGCCTTTGGACTTATGAAATGCTCCCTGGAACCTTTCAACGTTTATGAAGGCGAATTTTGACGACATGATAGAAAAGACAATGGTAGGTGTTTTATGGATGATTTTTCCGTTTTGTGATAAATTTAGATTCAAGTTCTTTCTAAACTTGAACGAATGTTAAAAAGCTGTTGAAACACAAATCTGTGTCCTTAAGTTGGGAAAATGTCATAACATGTGTAAGAATGTACGCAGTTTATTTTTAGACATACGATATCAAAATCCGTAATTGAGTCGACACTGAGCAAAAGTTCGATGTGATTGCTTAAACTCCTCATCCGACTACCGTTAAAGGAGTAGAATTTTTTAGGTCATGCGGGATTTACCTCGCTTCATGTCATGACTTTTTCCAAGATTTCTTAGACCAAAAACTCACCTCTCGAAAAAGACACACCGATTGTATCTCTCAAGATTGTATCAATGCTTTAAAAACCCTTAAGAAGAAGCTCACCGAAGCTCCGATCTTAGTTGTCCCGGATTGGAACCTACCTTTCGAATTAATGTGTGATGCAAGCGATTTTGCAATTGGTGCGGTTCTTGGACAACGTAAGACGAAGCATTTTCAACCGATTCATTATGCTAGTAAGACAATGACCGAAGCTCAAAATTCATTACACTACAACTTAGAAGGATATGCTCGCCGTAGTGGAATGCTTTTGAAAAGAGTCGACCATATCTTGTCTTATCTAAAAGCATTGTTTATACCGACCACTCTGCTTTAAAATACCTCATGAACAAACAAGATGCCAAGCCAAGGTTGCTTCGATGGGTGTTACTTTTACAAGAGTTCGATATCACCATTCTTGACAAAAAAGGAAGTGAAAATCTAGCCGCCGATCAATGTTAAGACTCGAGAAATCGCTCACAAAAGATGTTTTGGAAAATAAAGACATTAACGAACATTTTCCTTTAGAAACTCTTGGAGCATATATCACACAAGTTATATCAAACGGAAGTACCCCATGGTTTGCCCATTTTGCAAACTACCATGCGGGGAATTTTATCATAAAAGGAATGTCAAATCAACAGAAGATGAAATTTTTCAAAGATGTAAAACATTATTTCTACCTCTTTCGTATATGTGCGGATCAAATCATTCGTAGGTGTGTATCTGGACACGAAGCTCTTGAAATCCTCAAGGCTTGTCATGAAGGACCCACCGGGGGCCATCATAGTGCCAATCTCACCGCTCGAAAAGTATTTGATGCCGGTTTCTTTTGGCCCACTATATATCGAGATGCTCATTCGATGATCAAATCTTGTGATACGTGCCAACGACAAGGCAAAATTTCTCAACGTGATGAAATGCCTCAAAACGCTATCCAAGTTTGTGAAATCTTCGACATATGGGGTATTGATTTTATGGGACCTTTTCCGTCATCCAAAGGGAATAAGTATATCCTTGTAGCAGTCGACTATCTCTTAAAATAGGTTGAAGCGAAGGTGCTCCCCACAAACGATGCTCGTGTAGTTGTGAAATTTTTAAAGTCTCTTTTTGCCCGATTTGGAACACCGAGAGCTATAATATGCGATCGTGGGACCCACTTTTGTAATGATTAATTTGCCAAAGTGATGTCTAAATATGGAGTCATACATCGTTTAGCTACCGCTTACCACCCTCAAACGAGTGGTCAAGTTGAAGTGTCAAATCATGGTCTTAAGCGTATTCTTGAAAGGACGGTAGGAGAAAATCGTGCCTCCTGGTCTGATAAGCTAGACGATGCTTTGTGGGCATTTCGAACTGCTTTCAAAACACCAATCGGATGCACACCTTATCAGCTCGTTTATGGAAAGTCTTGTCATTTACCAGTCGAATTGGAACACAAAGCATATTGGGCTCTTAAGCATGTAAATTTCGACCTCAAAACCGCGGGTGATCATCGGAAGCTGCAACTAAATGAACTTAACGAGCTTCGAGATCAAGCTTATGAGAATTCATTAATCTACAAGGAGAAGACGAAGAAGCTTCACGACTCAAAGATCAAGAATCGAATCTTCAATGTTGGTGATCAAGTTTTACTCTTCAACTCCCGGTTAAAGATATTCTCCGGAAAGCTTAAAACTCGTTGGTCGGGACCTTTTACTATCGCTCAAGTTTTTCCTTACGGAACTGTTGAATTATCTCAACCCTTATGGTCTGAAATTCAAAGTAAATGTCACCCAGTGTGAAACATTACTCGGAGGGGACATACCAACCCAAGTAAGTCTCGGGATCACCACAACACTCCCTAATGACAACTAAAATTCAGGGATCGAGTCGACTTGTGAGCTCGTGACCAAAAACAAGAGCCGCTTCATTGGTAGTTCGCACCCAGCTTTATCTATTTTCTTTTATTTCATAACTAATGTGGTATGATGGTGTTGTGGCTATCCTCTTTCGGTTTCATTTGTTTGTGTTTGCACTTATTTGTTGATTTTTGCAGGATTGAACCAACAAAATTTTGAAGCCTCTCGTGTCCGGTATATGAAATCCCGTTTCACACGAGCTTCCTATCCTTTGGTGGGAAATAAGTTTTGGGGAGATCCCACTATCATATCGCTTCTTATGATTCCTATTATCCTTTGCATAATTCATAAACCTAGCTTAGATTTACGTAGAGACCCGCCTTTAATCATTGAGGACAATGTTTCGTTTTAGTTTGGGGAGGGAATCTATCGATTTGATGTTACTTGCTTATTGTTTTGTTCTCACGTACCCGTTTTCCCACAAAAATAGCCAAAATTTTAAATTTTTAAGATCTTATTTGTAGGAAAAAAAGAATGAAAAAATAAAAAAAATATTAGTAGTTGAAAAAAAAGAGAAATGATAGTGTTGATTACGAGTTAGGATGCTAAACAAAGTTTATTTGGAAAACTTAAAGGCTTATAAGAATAATTTGTGGTTTTTCTTCCCCGGAGTTCTTAAAATTATTAATTATACATATTCTCTTTAATTTTTACAAATTAGAGTTTCTCTTAAAAGTCTAATCAACATATTTAGAGAAAAAACTTTATCGATGATGAAACCAAACATCGTTGGTAAATAAGAATTTTGGTTCAAGTTTATACTTTGGTTGTCTAAAATGAAAATTTTCTATTTGCAAAAATAATGTGTTGAATTAATAATTAAAAAAATGTAGTTGGTGAATAAAAAAGGATGCAAGTTATAAATCCTTAGTGTTAATAATTAATATATAAACTCCATCGCAATAAAGTACATGTTCATAAGTTGTCGTTCAGCTACTCGATGTGAATCGAAAGAAAGGATGGAGAATGTATATTTAAGGGTCGGTATCATAATAATTACGTGGTTCGTGGCTTAGTATAATACTTATATAGCAAACCCTAATACAGATCCAACCGAATGCCCCTTGACCAAGCAAAAAGTCAAATTCCACAAAAGGAATAAAATACACAAGATAGAACATCATGATAAAAACGATCCGGAAGAGATTACTTCCACGGGTCGTATGTCCCCACGAGGCTAGAGAAAACCACAGCAATTGAAGGTAATCCTGTTTGATGAGAAATTTGAATGATGGAGAGAATATTTAAGATATGAATGGAAACACTGATATAATTACAACTACAATTAATTAAATAAAACCCAAATATAATCTACAGGGAAACAGATATAGGAAATGGGGATCTTAAATACTACGGGAAACATAATTAATTATTGGGAAATCCTAAAATACAATCTATAATAAAAAGGGGGAACAAAAATAGTTATCGGGAAACCCTAATACTAAAAATTAAGAAAATTAAATGCTAAATTAAATTAAAAATTAAAATTAAATTCTAATTAACTTAATTTGAAAAATAAAGAAAACTAGAACTAAAACGGAGGTCGTTTGAATGTAAAACGAAAAGAAACGGTAAAACGCACCCGGTAAAACGGGTCTAAGACTGAAATTTAAGAAAAATTAAGCCTACACTAAATTTTATATTTTTCCTACATACTAAATGACAAAATAAAATTTTATAAAAAAGAAAAATATTTTTTTATTAATTTTTGGATTTTTTATGAATTTTTAAAGATTAATAACTAATTAAAACTAAGAAAATAGAAAAAGACAAAAAATAAAAGTTATAAAAATTCTGAAAAAATAAAATTAAATAAAGAAAAAGTTAACAATTCTAAAAATATAAAAATGCCCAAAAGTTACTGAATAAATTAAAAGTAATTAAACTAATTAAAATTAAACCTAATTTATATTAATTAAATTAAATAAACTAACAGCTGTTAACCTAGGGGACTAACTGAGCAACAAGGTAAGGACTAACGAGGCAATAGGGCAATTAACACTAGGGACTAACTCTGGCCACTATAAAATTGGAAATTACATAATAAGTCCCTGAGAGAGACCATATGTACAACAAAGTGGGGGGGGGGGTCCAAAGTGCTGATATTGAACAAAAGTCAAAAAAGCAAACTTGTAGAGGGGCTTATGGGGAAGCTTTTTTCATAAAAAGCACTTTATGCTGGATCTCACTAAATAAGCCATAAAAGTAAGGTTTGGGTGCTGGCAGTGCCTATATAGCTGTATGATGGTTATTTTTCTTTCTTTTGGGGATTTAAGGCTGCAAAATAAGCTACAACTAAATGGGAAACAGTTTTAAATAGGGAAGGGGAGTCCTAAAAAAAGCTAAGGTTTCTAGAATTAAGCCCTAAAAAGCTGGAAATGAGATATAAGCTATAGCTGGCAGAATTAAAAAAAAGGCAGAAAAAGGCTACTTTAAGCTACTATTAAGCTAACTAAACAAGAGAATAACTGCTAAAAATTTTGGGGACTTACAAACAGGGTAGTCTATTAGCTACAATGAAAAAGCAATAAATCCTAAGGTCAAATATAAAATAAGTAGATAAAAGGGTCTAAAGGTGGGTGTCTAGCACCAGGGGAGGATCAACAGTGGGCATTAAGGGGCTTTTTTTAGGCTTATCCAAATAGCACTTAAGAGCACTTTTTTTACCCAAATACCAAACCACAAACAATATTATAAGGGATATAATTAAACTTATTTCCAAAGTTTGAGTTATTAATGAGGACTTAAACCTGCTGAATTTTGAGGTGGAAGTTCAAGGTTTTCAAGAAAAATGCATATTAAAGACTTGAGTTATATTTGGTTGTGGTTATGACAGAGCAAATGGGTATGAGTTCTTTAGCTTTTTATGATACCAACAACACAAGAAATGTAGTGCTTAAGCTGTTTCAACAGCTTAAGCCCTTAAGCTCACTTTGGGTTAAAGAGCTTATGACAGAATGACAATGGGACTTAAAAACTTATTTTTAAACTAAAAGGTTTGATTAAAATGGCTTAATAAACCCTACACACTCAGCCAAAGTTGGCTGAGTGGTTATCACCCATTAAAAAAACATATTGACCCATTTTAAAGGTTAAACCAAACACCCCCTTAATTTATAAATTCGGCTTCTTTTTAGCTTTTTAAAAGAAATAAAGGGGTAAAACAAGTTTATAAGCTGAGCTTAACAACTTTTACACGTTTTTATATAAGTTTAAACAGATTTAAAGGCTTAAATAAGACTTTGCACTTTTGACAATAGCAATTTCACAAAAAACTCTTAACTTGTATTAAAGCTGGAAATATTACAACATAAACTTAAAATAAACTGAGTACAACACTTTTAAAGCAAACTTAATTAACTTTTATACTAAGAAAAGTAAAAAAAACAGGGGTTGGTGTTTCGGCTTGCTTTCTTTTTCTTTTATAGAGGCTCCAAACTCTTCTCTTGGTCTTGGGTTGTTGTTCTTATGAGAGCAGGGACTCTCACAAGCATCCTAAGCCCTTGGATTGCTTCTCTTCATCTCAGCCATTGGTTGGGGTGCGGGTTTTTGTGTATTGCAAACCTGGAAAAGTTATAGGGGTAATGGGGAGGTGGGAAATGGTTAGAGTGAGCTGGGAGATGTACTTGGGATAGTGGTTTGGCCTAGAAACCATGGGAGTGCCCGGTATGGGGTTTGGCGGGAAGGGGTAATAGTACCCTGTTGCACGCAGGTTTTAAATGGGGAGGATGGAAAAGATGCAACCCAAGCCCCTCAAGTTTCTATCATTTTCATTTCTATTTTAACCTTTTTTCAGTTATAATGAAGTTTCCAAATGGACATAACAAGCCCCTCTGTTTTTATAACTAAAGAATTAAAGAAAGGTTTGAATAATTACAAAAACAGTCCCTCTGGTTATAAAGAAAAGGGTAAAAAGGAAGGTTTTGGCAAATTGCAAAACCAGCCCTTGTGTTTTATTTTTCCATTTTTCTTTATAAAACAACTTTTAAAATTGGCAATTTAGCCCCTAAAGTTTTATAAAAAGAATTGTGGGCTTTTGTTGGGCTTGGGTTTTGTGTTGGGCTATTGGGCCCAATTGGGTTTGGTTTGGGCCCAATAAGGTACAGGCTTAGCTATTGGGCTTTTTCAAGCCCAATAAGCTATAAAGTGGGTTTTGGCTTGCAATGGCTGAGATTGGCTGTAACTGAGCTAGGATTGGGCCTTCAAAGTCTTCACAGTCTTTGTCAAATGCACACAAATGGGCTGTTGTAATTGATTGAGGGCCCATTTGGTCTTCACAGTCTTCATAATTATACTATTGGGCTTTCCTGGCCCATCAGATGGGTTAAGATTGCATCCAATAGTATTCTTCAGTTCCGGCTCCGGTTTGACTGCTGATTCTTCTGTATTGACTCTGACTTTGGCATTTTTGGACTTTGGCCTTGATTTTGCACAGTCTTTTCCATTCCATGCTCAATTTTGTCATTTTGGCTTGGTTTTCTGTCTTTTTGTTGATATCCACTTCCTGCACAATACAAATGCAAAACAAACATATATTTGGCAGTTTTTATCTGTTTTTGGTCATTTAAGCTCGTTTTTAGAGGTAAAAGATATGTGTAATTAAGCACATATCAAATCCCCCAAACTAAGGTATTGTGTGTCCTCACGCAATGTTATGAAGTAAACATGTAAGCCCCGTTTTCACCATTTTCTGAATTTACACTAACTACAACTAATATTTTTGGATTTTCTCTTTTTTTTTAACAAGTTTGACTTTCTTTATTTATTAATACTGGGATCATAGAATGAGAAGCGCCCGTAGAGTGATCTACGGATGTCCTTACGGATAAATTCATCGTCCTCGATTTTTTTCACAAGTTCCAAGCTAAGCAATTAAACAAGATCATTGTCGATATAAGTCTATATGTTAAGCCCTCATACTTATGACTTGTGAATTTTCAACTCCCAACATGGATATACGATTGAATGTGTGTACTCATTTTAATTTAACCATAGATCAACTTATTTTCATAGTCATAATTCAAAATGAATCATGACTCAAAGCAACAACTTATTAAGACTTCGTAACTTGATTTCGAGATTTAAACTTTTAGAACTTTTTGCAACATATTCAACATTATAATCATAAGTTCTTTAAAGCTAGAATGCGTTGCTTTATTTGAAACCCCTACCTCGTGTTAACTGGAGTGAGGAATCAACGACCAAACGCCGATGTTCTTATTGAAAACCCACCCCGTTGCTAGCGTAGGGGGAAATCACATCAACACCTTCTTCCTAATGATGTGCTACAGGATTGGTGTCTTAGTTTGAACACCTCCACTCTTATACCTTTCTTCCAAGTGCGATTCACGACACATCAAATCCCTAGAAGTAAAAGGACTCTTAGTTGAAAACCTCCCACCTCGTTGCTTAGCGGAGTGGGATATCACGACACATCTTTTTACTTGCTCCATAGATATCAACTCATGCCTCATTGGCAAAATCAATATTCATTAGCATTTTGTGCATTCACATTTCATTCATGCTACTTTGGCATATATCTTTAATCACTATATAATCTCGTATTTGAAAACTCAAGTTACAAATTTGAAAGCTTTTCATGAAAACATCGATTGACTAGTTGAATTTAAATGAGTACGTATATTTAGGTGGATTAAAATTCACGAGGGGGGAGAGAAAACCACAAGTTACTCGTATAAGTTTTTAGAAGAATCTTGCTTAGCACATAAACTTATATTTAACTCTATCGTTTCTCGTTCTTCACATTTTTAAAATTCAAAGCTATAGAATTCGTGAAAGCTTGGCCTAAAGGAACTAGCTAGGGCTCAACACGCCGTCAAGTCAAAATTTAGTTCTTACCTACCCAAAAAGAAAAGCAAAACTGTGACAAAACACTGCACTATAATATTTTGAAAATTTTTATGTTTTTTTTCAATTTTTTTTTGGTATTTCTTGGTGGTAAAAACGGGTTTACGTGGTAACGAATGCTGCATGCAACAATCAATCGAGATACCCCCAAACTAGAACCAAATACATCGTCCCGAATGTTTGAAGGGTATTACATTATCCTAAGGCCATTTATGAGGTATGCCAAAAGATAAAACGTTAGTCGATAAGATTAGGATATCGGATTCCCAAATGAAGCTGAGGATGTGAAACTCTTGATGAATGACAAAACTGAGAGTCTTCACAATCCGGGCAATCCTGGACAATAAATAATAACAACAACATGGAAACACGGGTAATGGAAAAGACAAGCTATCTCACAAAATAACAACACTTATTTATATCACAACTACGGAAACATAGAAGTGCCTCCCACGGAAGCGCTTTATTTTAGGGTCGCATGCTGACCCATCACAAGGATTTATTGGTCTTGGGGAAAGTTTGGAGATCAGGAACTACCAAGTGTAGTGTTACGTTCCCTCCAAAAGTAATCTTGACGGCGATGACCATGTCACTTTGAAAATTGAGGTTGGCCCGTTGGCTTGAGAAAGCTCCAACAGGCCGTATGGAAAATAACTCCTAGGATGGTGGGAAAAGGGGCCATTCAAACGGGATTTTAGTTGCCCGAGAAAATCTTTAATCTGGAATTAAAGAGGAGGTAATCGATCACCAATGTTGAACAAAACAACGGTTTTTGATTTGGAGTCATGTGCCTCTTATGTTTTGGCACTTTAAGGATCAAAGAGTTCTCATAGGCATGATCACAGAAGTTCATCTAGTTCAATTGATTGAACTTCCTGTGATCACCCGTAATGTTCAGGATGAAGTTTGCTTGCTTTAAAGCCCAGTAGGCTTTGTGCTCAAGCTCGATCGGAAGATGGCATGCCTTACCATACACAAGCTTGTAGAGTACACCCGATGGGTGTTTTGTAAGCTGTGCGAAGGCCCATAGTGCATCATCTAGTTTGTCCGACCAGAGGCAACGGTTTTCCACCTATGGTCCATTCAAGGATTCTTTTCCAAGCCACGATTGATACTGTCCACTTGCACTTGTTTGTGGTGATAACGGTGAGAACGGTGAGTAACTCCATATTTCTGCATACCTTTGCAAACGGGTCATATTACAAAAATGGTTCCGCGATCACTTATGATTTGCACGGGGAGCACCAAATCTGGCGAATTAGAAGATTTCAGAAATTTGCAAACTACTTCACCTACTCGGCATCATTGGTGGGGAGCGCTTTCCGCTCAAACCCATTTTTGACAAATAGTCCCGACCTGCGACGAGATAAACTTGTTCCCTCGTGAAGACGGGAACGGGCCCATAAAGTCGATGCCCCAAATGTCAAAGATTTCACAAACTTGGATGGAGTTTTGAGGCATCTCATCACGTTGTGAAGTTTTTCCTTGACGTTGGCACGAGTCACAGTTCTTGAACAAACGCGAGGACATCTTTATAGATGGTGGGCCAGAAGAAAACCGAGTCCAAAGATCTTTTTTGGCTGTGAGTTTTGCACCATAGGTCCTCCCGGTGGGTCATTGTGTCAAGCTGAGAGAATCGTCAAGAGCTTCATTGCCGTGCACAACAACGCCTGATCAACCTTGATCCGCGACTAATTTTAAACAAGAAGGTGTCGTCCCAGAAATAGTTGGTTTTAACATCTTTGAAAAACTTGTTTTTCTGCTGGGTCGACATGCCCTTCACAATGAATCTACCCGCGTGGTAATTTGCAAAGTCGGCAAACCACGGGGTTCTAGAATCTCCACGAAAGGTCACCATATTTAACGTCTCAAGAGGAAAACTTTCATTTATCTCTTTAGGATCATTGACGTTTTCATATACGGGTTTTTCCAATCATGGACAGATGATCGGATTGGAGGTTCTCTGCGTCCTTTAGTATCAATAAACTTTGAAGTCAATGTCCCTTGGAGAAGAGAACCATGCGGAAGCATTCTCGCCTTGGCATCCTTTTTTGCAAAGAGATACTTAAGGGCAGAATGGTCCGTATGCACTATGCTTTTGTTCATGATGAGGTAAGACCTGAATTTCTCGAAAGCATACACTATGGCAAGTAATTCTTTTTTCAGTCGTAGTGTAGTTCGTTTGTGCTTCAATCAAGTCTACTAGATGAAGTGGATAGCCGAAAATGTTTCTCATGGACGTTGCCCCAAAACCTGCACCTATGGCGAAATCGCTATGCATCGCACATAAAAAGCTCAAATGGAAGGTCCAGTTTGGAGCAATCAAGATAGGAGCTTCCGTAAGTCTAATCTTACAATGTTTGGAAAATGCTCAGATGCAGTCATCATCACGAAAAGATGAATGGAGTATTCCTTCTCAAGGAGATGGGTCATTTGGTCGGATATTTTTTGAGAATCCTGAATGAACCGCCGTAATAAACGGCATGACCGAGAAAACTCCTAATTCCTTGACGTGGTGGGATGAGGTAATTTTGCAATGACGATCGTTTTGGCTTTGTCAAACCTCAATCCATTCTTTAGAAATCTTTATGGCCGAGGAACAATGCCCTCTTAGACCAAAATGGCTCTTCTTCTAGACCACCCCAGTTAAGACTTAAGTTGGAGTGCTCACACCTTTGAAGCATGTGTCTAAACAGGAGAGGCAGTTTTGGAAAGAATTCCCAAAGACCGAGAAGTCGTCCATAAAGAACTTCCATCGTCTTCTCAACCCTAGTCATGAAAGATTGCTAACTAAACATCGTTGAAAACGTGCCTGGAGCATTGCATAAGCCGAAAGGCTGCGACGGTAGGCAAACGTTTCCGTATGGCAAGTAAAAGTAGTCTTTTCTTGATCACAGGGGGTCAAATGGGAATTTGAAATAACCGGAGAAACCATCGAGGAACAGTATATTCATTCCCCGCAAATCACTCAAACATTTGGTCCCATGAACTGTAGAGGAAGTGGTCTTTTCGGGTGTGCTTCAGTTTAACTTACGATATTCCAATGCACACCCGCCATCCGGTAACCAACAGATGAAGTCAACCATTTTCCTCGTTTACTACCACAGTTATTTCCTCCCATCATTGGTACTCTAATGTACCACGGGGCTAACCAGGGAACCTGTCGAGATAGGGTAAATCAATCCAGCTATCGAGAAGTTTTTCAACCTCCTTTTAAATAACATCATGGATTTTTTGGATTACCTTCTTGATGTTGACCGCTGGTGCATAGCCATCTTCCATAAGAATCTTGTTGGGTACAAAATTCCGGGGTTGATACCTCTAAAAGTCTAGAAAAGGTTTCCAAGCGAGAGCTCGCTTTGGGACTTTAGCACCTTTATGAGAGCGATTTTTCCTCAACATCCAAACTCTTTAGCAATAATGACGGCAACTTGTTCTCGCCCCTCCAAAAATGACAAACGTCGAGGGGTACACGAGTATATTCAGGCAGTTCCTTGTTCAACCTCGGGAGGTTCATGAACGGAAGGTTCAATGGTTTTAGCGTCACAGAGTTTGAGGCTCTTCTACTCCAGCATATATTGTTTATGATTTGGGAGTGGGGGTGGTGGTTCACACTGTTCAAAAATTGCTTCTAGAAGCCGAGGATGTCCCCCCTCAGGATCATAGTAGAATGGATTATATACTGGACAATCGGGATCATCTGCTAGACCATGGAAAAGAGTCGGCTTCTTCGAGAAGCAGAAATCAACTATCCCAAATGGAGTTAGGGTAGGAGAAGAAGAGCAACAATTGGATCATAATAAAACGGAGTGAAGATTTCCCACTCTATGGATTCTATAAGTAAAACCAAGAACCTTCTTGAGAGTATTCCTCACAAGCCATAATCAATGACGTCAATCTTGTTGTGCCGTCATGTGAGTGTAATTGGCCGAGTATCCTCGAAGTCAGATCCAAATTAAGTGATGGGGGGGGGGGGGGGGGGGGGGGGGCTTCACTTTCCTATGCGGGGCTAAGAGTTAATCACACCTGTGCACATAATCAAAGCACCGACTGGTCTTTAAGAAGTCAGCACCTCCACCGAGAATTAAGGGACTCGGGGGTCTGGCTCAAAATCTACAACCACAAAGTCGGCTGGAAAGTGAAATACACTAACTTTAACGGAGATGTCTTTTGCAATTCCCATTGGTTTAGAAATTGATCGATCCGCAAGTTCGAGTGTCATGCAAGTTGGAGTAAGATCAGGAAGTGAAAGCTTTTCCCAGACTGAAAATGGCATTAGATTAATGCTAGCACCGAGATCGGCTAATGCTAAGCATTCATCCATCCCTGGAAATTCACAAGGAATCAGGAACTTGCCGGGGTCTCCAAGTTTTCTGGGTAACTTGTTCAAGATGACCGCCGAACAATGTTCATTCATCGAAGTTCGAGCTAGACAGGGTTCATTGGAAGTTCGAGCCACTTCAGTAAGTTTCTCTTTATTCCCAAGTAAGGTTCTTAGAGTCGAGGCGAATTTGGGCATCAAAACAAGAGCATCCGTAAAGCTAATCTCGAAACTCATCTCTTTGAAGATTTCATAGAATTTGTCGATTTGTTCATTAGCTTGATTACGGCTCTTTTCATTATCACGCCTCGAAGGATATGGAAGAGAAACTGAAGGTTTAGTATTTGGCACGGGAGCAACAACAGGAGCAACAATGGGCTCAAGAACTGGAGTTGTGATTGGTTCAGGACCTACCGGAGGTTGGACGGGTGCGGTACTTTGTGAGCAAGAAGGGTGCACTTGGTCCTTTGTCACCTCGGGTATTGGCTTCACTACTGAAGAAGTAGGAATTGGAGGTCCTTGATATGCAACACCGCTTCGGGTAGTGATACCCTTTAAGTCTTCTCTAGGGTTAGTAACTGTGTTACCAGGGAGTGTCCCTGACCCTGAAGTAGAAGCGGTATTGGCAGTTACAAACTTAGCCAACATATCAGTCAGATTTGCCATTTGATTATTCAATTTGTTTGTTTCGATTTGCATGCTCTGACCCTGGTTTTGGAGGTTATTTTGCATGTTTCTCATGATAGCATCATTAGCCTTGACGTAGTTGTCAAAATCGTTCTTGGTGACACTGTGTGTCTGAGGAACGGGGGCTTGATAAGCTGGAGACTGATTAACCTGGGGTCTATGAAGTTGATTCTGACTGAAATTGGACTGGTTAAAATTTCCACCTCTGTTTTGGTTGAAATTGCTCTCCCGGTTTTGGTTAAAGTTATTCCCCCGATTGAAATTGTTAGCATTATTAGCTTGAGAGTTCTGAACGGGTGGAAAACCTGGAGGTCTAATATGATTTGCAACCATTTGAGGTCGGAAATTGGAGCTTACTTGGTTGTAATTAGCTGCAGCGGCTTGTGACACATACTCAGAAATGTTGTCCCGATAAACGTTGCCATGAGTGGCTGGACAGTTTTGGTGAGAATGGGCACCACCGCAAGTAACACAACTTAGCTCAACTGCTTTGACAGGTGCAGGAGCTGGAGCTGGAGCTGGAGCAGAAGCTTGGTTCTTCTTGTCTAAGAGCAATGCTCGGACAATATCCTTTAGTTCAGCAACATCAGATGAAACAGCTTGGGTGGAAGAGTTCGTACTTACCTTGGCAACAACTGCCTTAGCTCGTGTTTGACGAACTTTGGACTTGCTCTCGATGATTTTTAAACATTCGCGAGGCATTTTGTCCAAAAAGTTTCCACCTGCTGCGGAGTTCAATGAATCTTGATCATTAATGTTCAAAGCATTATAGAATGTATCAAGTTGATGCAATTCTGAGAATCCATGGTGTGGACATGCCCTAAGTAGATCATTGAAACGATCCCAAGCCTCATAAAACGATTCATCGAACCTTTGCTGAAATCTGGTGATCTCATTGCGAAGATTCGTCGTTTTAGAGGGAGGGAAAAACTGGTTGATGAATTTGGATACAAGATCGTCCCAAGTTTGAATAGATCGAGGGGGTTCTTTTTCTAGCCATATTCGGGCTGCTCCCTCGATAGAGAATGGAAAAAGCATAAGCTTAATCGTAGCAATTGGAACATTGGGGACCCTCATTGTGGAGGTGATCTTGTTGAAGTAACGGATATGAGCATGCGGGTCTTCTTTGTCATGACCGAAGAACTGTTTGTTCTGGACAAGATTGATTAACCCATGCCTCAGTTCGAAATTGTTTGCCACAATTTCAGGAATAAGGATTGCGTCCTCGTACCCCTCGGTGGGTGCTTGGAGCAATTGAGCCATAGTTCGAGTGTCTGCCATTGGCTCTACGGGAGGATCTTCCTGAAATGGGTATTCTATACGAAGAGGTTCGATAACAACTGGCGGTTCTTCTGGTGGAGGAGGATGCTGCTCACGGGACTGAGATCGAGTGCGCATGCACAAAATGGAAATAAAAAAGAAGTTACACTAATTTTTTTGGATTTTTGGATTTAAAATATATTCACAATCTATTTTAAACGGACAAGAGATAGACAACTTAAGCCAAATAATCGATCTTACTTCACGGTAGCTCTCAGAATGAAAAACGCACAGGTGAGCGGAGGAGTAGGAATAGCGCGAAGCTTATTTCTCCTTTCGGGTCGTAGTTCCTAGGAACAACCCTCCTTATACCCACTTTATAGTTTGTCAATCAGAATGAGGTGAGCCGTATATCGTAAGTGACACAGAAGGCAAGTTTTAAATCTTTGGTTCGATTGGGAACTCAGTAGTTCACCGGAACTTATTATGATAATACCTCAGTGGAGAATATTATATTTTGGTATTTTACCAATTAGTGAATTTTAATTTTTATGGACAATTTTTTTTTTATATTTTATATTTTTTTTTTTTTTTTTTTTTTTTTTTTTTTTTATATGATATGTACTAATAAAAAGAAAAGAAAAATATTTTTGTGTTTTTTTAATATGATATATTAATAATAAGACAAGTTCAGATCAAAGTCGGATAGAAATCGTAGCAAATGCCTCCCCGGCAACGGCGCCAAAAATTGATTCGTCAGATAGTATATATATATAAAACAACTCAAATGCAAATCTCAACCAAATGCCCTTAACCAAGGCAAAAGGTCAAAATCTACACAAAGAGATTAAATATATAAGAATCAATAATAAAAAGATTCCGGAAGAGATATTCCCGGGTCGTATGTCCCAACGAGGCTGCAATTGAAAGTTATCCTGGTTTGATGAGAAATTGACTGATGGAGAATATATGATATGATGGAAACACTGATATAATTACAACTAAAATTAATTAAATAAAATCTAATTTAATCTACGGGAAACAAATATAGGAAATAGGGATCTTAAAAACTACGGGAAACAAAATTAGTTAATATGGATAGAACTTAAACTACGGGAAGCATAATTAATTATTGGGAAATCCTAAAATTAAATCTACACTAAAATACGGGGAACAGAATAAGGTATCGGGAAACCTAAATATTAAAAATTAAGAAAATAAATGCTAAATTAAATTAAAAATCAAAATTAAATTCTAATTAACTTAATTTGAAAAATAAAGAAAACTAGAACTAAAACGGAGGTCGTTTGAATGTAAAACGAAAAGAAACGGTAAAACGCACCCGGTAAAAACGGGTCTAAAACTGAAATTTAAGAAAAATAAAGCCTATACTAAATTTTATATTTTTCCTAGACACTAAATGACAAAAGAAAATTTTATAAAAAAGAAAAATATTTTTTTATTAATTTTTGGATTTTTTATGAATTTTTAAAGATTAAAAACTAATTAAAACTAAGAAAATAGAAAAAGACAAAAAATAAAAGTTATAAAAATTCTGAAAAAATGAAATTAAATAAAGAAAAAGTTAACAATTCTAAAAATGTAAAAATGCCCAAATTTTACTGTTTATATAAAAAGTAATTAAACTAATTAAAATCTAAACCTAATTTAATTAATTAAATTAAATAAACTAACTGTGGTTAACTTTGGGGACTAACAGTGAAAGGACACAAGGACTAATGAAGTAACAGGCTAACTAACCACAGGGACTAACAAAGTTAACTATAAAAGAAGAAATTACACAAATGGTCCCTGAGGTGGACCCCGATTACAAGGTGGGTCCAAAGTGCTTATTATCAAAAAGCCAAAGAAGCAAAGCTGATAAGGGGCTTAAGGATTAACTTTGTAAAATGGGGCATAAGCTGAAGTGAACTAATAACTAGACATGTGAGCTTAGGGGGCTGACAGAAACTATTAAGCTAATGAGGCTTATTCTGCTTTTTTCTCTTTGAGGTTTTTTAAAGCTGCAAAATAAGCTAGAAACTAGATGAAAGGCCCCCCCCTTACTAGACCTAAGGGTACCATAAAATATAAGCGAGGTCACTATAATAAGACCCTAAAATAAGCTAATATCCAATAAGCTATATTGACAGTTTTTAAAAGAAAACAGAAAAATGGTGACTTTAAGACCTAAATAAACTAACTAAATAAGCTAGATAAGCTATAAGCTTTTGGGGACTTAAAGAACTACTAATAAGCTGTAAATAAAAGCTATAATAACTAAGAGCTTAATACAAAATAAGCTAGATAAAAGGGGCTGAATTTGGAGTCTAGCAACCTAGGGGAGGGCACACATTTGCTAGGGGCTTTATTGTTTAGACTTAATGCAAATAAGCCTCTCAAGAGCTTATTAGCCAAGATAAACCTCAAACAGATTTAAAAGGGTGACTAGTGAGCTTATTTTCAAAATATTAGCTAATGAGGTTAAGAAAGAGCTGCTGATTTTTGGGCTTAAAGTTGAGGGTTTTCAAAAAATTTGCAAAGCCAAGTTTTGACTTATGTTGTCAAAGTAAAAGGGACAGAACAAGGGGTGTTTTAAAGTGGCTAGAAACAACAACAATGAGCACAAAAATAGTGTGCTTAAGCTGCATAAGCAGCTTAAGTGGTTTAGCTCACTTATGCTTATTCAAATTTTGACAGAAACCAAAAGGAACCTAAAAACTTATTTTTAAACTAAAGGTAATTTCGGGTTTTTTTGGCTTTTTTTAGTGGAGTAAAGCTGTGGAAATGTTGTTACAGAGAGTTTAATAAAACTTTAAAATGTTTAAACAAGTTTAAACTGGATTAACTACTTAAATTATTTTTGAAATTTCGACAAATGCAATAACAAGAACTCTTAATTTTTTATATTGAAAACGACATATTACAAAAAAGCTTTAAATAAACTGAATACAATAATCTTAAAGCAAAACTTAATTAAAATTTTTTTTTTTTTTTTTTTTTTTTTTTTTTTTTTTTTTTTTTTTTTTTTTTTTTTTTTTTTTTTTTTTTTTTTTTTTTTTTTTTTTTTTTTTTTTTTTTTTTTTTTTTTTTTTTTTTTTTTTTTTTTTTTTTTTTTTTTTTTTTTTTTTTTTTTTTTTTTTTTTTTTTTTTTTTTTTTTCTTTTTTTTTTTTTTTTTTTTTTTTTTTTTTTTTTTTTTTTTTTTTTTTTTTTTTTTTTTTTTTTTTTTTTTTTTTTTTTTTTTTTTTTTTTTGTTTCACTAGAAAGTTAAAAAACAAGATTTTTTCTTTTGGCTTGTTCTCTTTTCTTTTATAGCAGTCCTTTGCCTTCTCTTTGTCTTGGGTTGTGTTAGCTGTGAGTGTAGAAACTCTTCAAAGCAATCCTAGCCCTCTATTTGCCTTGTACACCATCTCACCATTGAAGGTCTTCGGGTTGAGTGTTTTGTTAACAGGGAAAAGGGTTATAGGGGTAATGGGGAGGTGGGAAGTGGTGAGGGGTAGGCTGGGAGATGTACTAGGGAGGTGGTTTGGAGCTAAAAACCATGGGAGAGGCTGGTAAGGTTTTGGCGGGTAAGTGGTTATGGTACGTTTGTGGTTAGCAGGTTTAAAAGGAAAGTATGGGGAAGAGGCAAGAGTGCCCCCCATACTTTCTTTCTCTTTTCATTTCTATTAAGGCGAATTTTAGTTATAAACGAGTTTTAGAAAGTGGCAATTATGGTCCTTGGCTTTTATAACTAAAAGAAATAAAAAGAGGTTTGGGAAATTGCAAATTTGGTCCCTGCTGTTTATTACTAAAAGGGTAAAAGGGTTTTTGGTAATTTGCAAAAATGGTCCCTGCTGTTTAATAGAAAAAGAAGTAAAGAAAGTTTAAGCAAATTGCAAAACCAGCCCTTGTGTTTGGTTTCTTTTGTTTTCTTTATAAAAACATCTTTCAAACATGGCACTTTTGGCCCCTTTTCTTTATTTTTTTTCATTTTTAATTATAAAACAAAGTTTTTAAAATTTACATTTTGGTCCTTATGTTTTATTAAAAAGGTTATTGGGCTTGGGTTTTGTGTTGGGCTTGTATTGGGCCCACTGGGTTTGGGTTTGGTTATTGGGCTTTTTCAAGCCCAATAAGATTTATGAAGTGGGTTTTGTGTGTACAATGGCTGAGATTGGCTGTAAATGGCTGGATTGGGCCTTCAACGTCTTCCTGTCTTTGTCAATGCACACACATGGGCTGTTGAAATTGATTGTGGGCCATTTGGTCTCAAGTCTTCATAGATTTTACTATTGGGCTTTCCCGTGCCCATCAGATGGGGTTTAAGATTTGCATTTCATAGTATTCTTCAGTTCCGGCTCCGGTTGGATGCTGATTCTTCTGTATTGAATTCATGACTTAGGCATTTTTAGACTTTGGCCTTGATTTTGCACAGTTTTCCCATTCCATGCTCAGTTTTTCATTTTGGCTTGTTTTCTGTCTTTGTTGATGATATCCACTTCCTGCACAATACAATGCAAATCAAAAATATATTTGGCAGTTTTTGTCTGTTTTTGGTCATTTAGCTCGTTTTTAGTGTAAAAGATATGTGTAATTAAGACTTATCAACTACCCATATGAACTTGGTATAAGAAAACGACCCAACTTGTCATTTTTGAGTGTTATGGGTTGTAGGGCCGTAGTTAGGCGTGGACCCGATAAGGAAATAAATTTAGTTGAAAAAGGTCATTGATTGAATCTTTGTTGGTATGCTGAGCATTCCAAGGCATAAAGGTTTTATGTTTATTATAACACCCTGTGTTTTCCAAAAAGTCTTTGACGACGTCTATAAATGTACTATCATTTTTTGCTTTGTACTCGTTTGCCTTGTAAATTCGTGAATTAAGTTTAATAGCGTAAGCTAAAAATTAGCGTTCAAATGTATTACGGGCATCAAACAATTAAATAATTTACATCATTCAAAGGGTTATATATTTATTTTAAGAATAATTTATTAACTTTGTTTATTTTATTTTTATCGGATACGTAAGTGTATACGTTTCGCCATAAATTGCGTTTAGGCACATCCCGGTAACACTAAAATTTCCTACGCATCAACAAATACCACTTTTATACCCTTACACAAAATTACATAAATTATAATGTATATCGTTGTTCCACGAAATCATGCACTATATACAAATAATATACTTAGAAAATAAGATAAGACTTTCAAATTGGTTCAATTCATGCCATACTCATCTTGGCATAAGCACCATCCCACCTTACCTTGACAAAGGAGCCATGCCTATGACCATACTTTGAACCTGCTTGGGACTTTTGACCAACTTTACATCTTATATACATACTCAAACTAGCAACTAACACATACTTCACCAACACTTAGCAAATCAAAGCAAAACTTCTCTTTTGCTCCATCTCTTGGCACTCGGCAAATTACACCCATTAACAAATACACATACAAAATTTTATTACATCACTTACACCTTCTATTATACAAATAATCTAGATTGTATAAGGCATTTGCAAGCATTGGTTAACCATTTCCAAGTTATAATTAGAAAAGGAAGTAGGGTTTAGTAAGGAAGTAAGGGTTTATAAAGTGCAAGTTTGGTTTTTGTGGCTAAACAAGGGTTTAGCACTTGTACATCATCATCATCATTCTTCTTAAGGTCCATTTAAACTCTTTATGTTGCTATAACTATTATTTTTATAGATATGATATTTCTATTGCTTAAATCACCATGTAGTTTTATTCATGAAAATGAAAGTATATTACTTGAAATGAAATTTTACACACTTTTATATATGATTGTGATAATTACAATATCATGTAAAAGGATGAGAAAATGTTGTAATCATATGGTTTTGCGTTGTAAACATGATTAGGGATAATTAGTGTTTTTTTTAGTTTCTTAATATGTTTCAAGTTAATACAATACATAAGACAAAGTTAAGAATTGATTTTGGACTTTTAAATCTGTTTTTAGAACACTAAATGAAGTATGTTGGAAGAATACAATTGTACCTTGTGTTTATATGTAAAAGTGGAAAAGTATGAAAAACAATGTATAAGAAATGATCAAAAATGGACTCAACTAAGTCAAGCAACATTGTCCAAAATCGAAATTTGACATACTCATTTTATATTTTTATAATGAAATACATTTCACGGACGATTCCAAAAAGGTAAGAAATTGTTAAACGGATTAAAAACGAAAAAAAGTTACGTTAAAAAAATACAGTTATACGTTAATAACGAGTCGTAAGATAAATTTTTTAAAAACATTTTTATAAAAATTATAAACAGCAAGGGTTAATTTTTTTAAGTAAGTAATACACATTTTTAGATTCCAAATGATTAAGATCGTAATTTTTCAATTAATAACGAACGAGTTATGAATTTCGCGAGTTTACGACAATTAATACTTTTATAAAACTATTTTTATAAAAGTTACTATTCATGACAGAAAGTTATATTTTTGTAAACCTCATAAATAAATATAGAATTTCAAATACGAGAACGTCTCGAAAGAATCGTTTAAAAACGGAGCTATAACGAAGAAATACGACTTTTACGGGTTTTACGATAGACGAATACGATTTTTATAAAGATCCACGTCTGATGTGAACAGTAAAAAGTTACTGTTCGAACAAGTAGGTCCGAATTTCAAAAATGTCAATTTATGATAACTAGTTATTGATACGAAAAGATGGGCATAAGAACTAGCGAGTATTCATCGGGCTTAAAACGCGAAAGTTACGCCAGTTTTACTAAACGGTAATTATAAACGTTTTAACTTATTAAACACAATTTTACCAAAACCATTAGTTGGTGATTGAGCTATATAGAATATTATGTGGTTATCAAAGTACTATATTACTAGGGAGTTTCATAATGAGGCCTCTTCGGAGGCGTTTCGACGAGTTTTGGATTTACGATTTAAAGTGTCCTAACTCCTCGAACGTCATGTCATGACCTCTTTAATTATGATAGCCCGAACGATAGTACGATGTAACAACTATAGGATTACATTCAATGTTATCAATTTAAGTACTCGGTACTTATACGACCTTAATTTAATTAGGTTGCATTTGATCAATTCGCGTGGCGCGTTAATTGTGTACCCTTGACATTACCTCACTCAAGGTGAGTTCAATAGCCCCTCGTTTGTACATGCTTTTGTTTTTACAATGTTTTTGGGGTGAATAACATGCAATGTTTTACACTGGACAAAGTGGTTAAGTTTTTATTTTATGTTTACTGTTGCCTAATAGCGATAACCCATCTGAGCCCATTATCATGAACTGTTATTTCGAGCGCGATTGGTAATGATAGATCTATTGGTTTGACAACCCGTTCCGGGGATTAGCTAATCACTGTGAACGAACGTTTATACCATGTCGAAAATCGGATGTTGGGGTTAGAAACATCACCACGGGCAAACGGCCATTAATTTGGACATCTCATTTTCATGTCAAGGCATCAGTGTCATGAGCTTAGAGCAACGTAATTTACATTTATATGATGTCTGCATTTGTTGAATTATCATTCCACAATTGGGAGATCTTGGGTCCTACAATATAGATTTATAAAAACTAGGATTTCACCAACATTATTTTGGAGTTTAAAGCAATGTTTTTCAGGGGATCAATAAGCACGAGGTGCGATGGATACATTGGTGGTTTTGAATTGGATGTCATGCATTAAAGATTTTGTCGCATTTCATTTTGTTATCTGTATGGGCTGAAAATCTTTGTATTTTGATCAAGTGAACAAGTTAAGCTTCGGGCTTATGTAACAATACTTTGTTAAAATCAATGTATCATTTTCAACGACTTTTTGGTCGTTCTATATTTATCTTGTGTTATGATCTGAGAGTAACACGCCCGGAACATATTCCGGCTGCACCCAATTTGGGGGTGTTACATTATTGACCTATGACTTTGTTTCTATTTAACTCAATTATCAGAATCATGAGATGCAATATTTGATGGAATCGTTTCTCTTCAAGGACCTAGACCAAAGATGTTTATACCAAACTCATGATGAAATCTCAAAAGGGTTGATCATTCTAATGATGTACCAGTGAGACTCCCGAACCTCGTAGAGGTATATGAGCTAGGAAAGCTAATCCATATGGTTATGATTTTTAGACTATATTTAGTGTGGTGATCGAGAGATTAAAGTTAGATCACAATTCGCTTACTGCTATAGTATTGAGGAAGATCCTAGAACCTATAATGAAGCTATGCAATCTCGTGATGCTGCTTTTTGGAAAGAAGCAATTGATGATGAGATTGGTTCCATTAAGGAAAATAATACATGGATCTTATCTGATTTACCTCCAGGTTGCAAACCTTTAGGTTGCAAATGGATCTTCAAAGACAATTTAGGTTGCAAATGGATCTTCAAAGACAAGTTCAAAGCTCGATTAGTAATCCAAGGATTTAGACAAAAGGAAGGATCGTCTTTCTTACGATACCTATGCACCAGTTGCTCGCATCACTACTATTAGATTGTTGTTAGCTTTAGCAGCTATTCACAATATAGTGATCCATCAAATGGATCTCAAAACAGCATTCTTAAATGGTGATTTGGATGAAGAAGTGTATATGAAGCAACCAGAATGATTTGTTATGCCAGGTAATGAGCATAAGGTATGCAAGCTGGTTAAGTCGCTGTATGGGCTAAAACAAGCACCTAACCAATATGACATAGTGTGTATATAGAAAAATTTGATAGCTCCGGTAAAGGTGTTATGAATATGTTTATATGTTGATGTAACACCCCCATCCAAAGGACATTGGATTGCGCAGCGGAATTAGCATTTGGATGTTACTAAATAGCACCATTCACCAAGATAATAGAAAACGACCCAAATGAGACGTTTAACAAACATGTGTTCCATTATTAATCTGTGTTAAATGCATTTGGTTCCCTGAATCGCATACCACGTATTTTTACAACATTGAAACAATTGTTTCAAATAAAAGACATTGTTTTAACACAACTTAAGACATTGTTTTTGAAAGACCGAAACACACAAGTAGTCTTTCCACAAATCCATCACACGCATGACACCTCCACGCCATCGTTGCCTTCATCCTTGGTTACCTGGGATAAAACATGTTTAAAACGTCAACAACAATGTTGAGTGAAATTCATAGAGTTTAAATAATGATAAGCCAATAATCTTTGAAACATTAATTAGTTCTCGAGAAAAACAATACAACGATGGCAATGTATTGCAACTTCTTTCTTTCACGCATTAAGTCATGACACCGAACTTAATATTTACTATGGCATTTCATTTGTTATGTGCCCCAAAACAAGATATTATAGTCATTTTTCTACAACTTTCTAAATATAACATTGTCTGTTTGACAGGGGGTTAAGGATTCATAACCCAGACATGGTTGTCCAAACCCAATAGATATATTTAAGGCATTAGGTTTCACCTCGCAAGGTAATTTAACGATTCATGGAAATTAAGGGACTTCGACAATAGCAACTTATGCGGATAACATCTCGTTTTGGTTTAGCTTACCATAGAAACTCATATGTGTTTTGATTTTATAAGAAAACATGTAATCTCCTCGCGGGTTACAAAAACAATTTAAAAGATTTAAATGCAGAGGCTATGAACTCGCCTTAAGCTAAAAGATCTAAATCAATCAATATCAACTAAGCGCAAATAGCTCGTGTTTAACGCGACCTATGTAATACATATATAGCGGTACGTGACTAAAAGTATAATAATTTATATAATACATACTTGCGTATATATACATATTACTATTACGTATATACGATCATATACTACAATCTCCAAGTGCGACGCAAAACATTTCCCTTTGACGCACTTATCAATATTACGACATTTTTCATAAAGTTTCTATTTTTAGAAAGTTTGCCGAAAGTAAGGATAATATAATTCCGAACGTCATATTTCATCTTGCAAATTTATAACATACGACCCTTGCTGATTATAGATTATATTCAAAAGTTTACGCAAGTTTGAATTTCAAAAGTCAATTTCGTAGTTGACTTTTTACCCCAAAAATACCCAAACTTGACTCGGCCATAAAAATCTCGTTTTTAAGAGTTAAAATGACCACCATTATATCAAACGAACTTAAAATTCTTTTATCAATATTCAAAAGCCTAATTTAGATTTCAAAATTTTTCGGACTCGCTACGGTTCAAGTCAAACTTTCTGTCAAAACTTAGGTTCACCCAAACCTATGAAAACGACATTTTTGGACATAATTCGGACTATCAAATACGCTTAAAATTGTTATATAATTATCCAAAACCATCAAACCCTTAGCCAATAAACAAAACACACCTTAATATTTTTTCGCAATTGTATCATCTTAGCAATTTATCATAATACACGCAAAATATCACTTTTAATCAAACAAGGAAACATTACTAGAAGCTTACAATGCCATCAAGAAAATCAAATATGGTTCCCCCTTGGATTTTAAAATCGGACGCAACCTAAGGGGGACAACATACAAACCTTTTCAACAACAAAAACTAAAATAATTAACTATTATTAATATCTATAACACCCTCTTATACTCGAATATCACACGAACCAACAAATTAATCCAATTTTCAATCTTATTGCATGTGAGGTTTCTATAATGGGTTTTGTAGCTCTTGAAACAAGGATTAAGAATATATAATTTGATTGTATTGCATGTCGGAAAATAAGCCAGAAAAAAGTGTGTGTGGTGGCCGGTTCGAACAAAGAAGAGAGGAGAGGGAGGAGTGAAAATTTTGTAAAAATTATAAGTGTGTGTGTGTTGTGTTATTTATAGAATTGAACTTTGACCTCTTAGTAATTTAGGTCCCTCTATTCTCAAGTTCTTTTAAAACTAGTACAAATCATTATTTCTTTTATTTAAATCAGCCAAAACTCGGGTCACACCACGTTAACAAATATTTTAAATCCGTCCCACACAATTTTATTTTTTTAAAAACCGTTTAATAACGTTAAACATCATATTACTCGACCTTTAAAAACACGGTCTTTATAAAAACTCGGGAATCGCCTATAAAAATACAAAATAACACATCACGCTTCTCGGGCATCATAAGAATTTTTTGACTTTCTTAGACGCTAAAAACACATAGAATCTAAATCACGGATTGAAATTACCCTATAATGGAAATTCTCATCAAACCTTATATAGCATAAACGACTATAATTATTTACGTAGCAAAAATAATTATCTTTATATCAGGATTGGACGTTGACCAGAAATCGGGTTGTTACATTCTCCACTCTTTAGGAGCGTCGTCCGGTGCCTCGACTCGATTATCGACTTTACTCGCTTCGGTCTTAAATTTGATAACAGAGATGAGGGTCTAATTTTTTCTTAATTGATCCTTACGTTTCCCAAGTAAATTCTGACCTCTATGCTAATTCCTACGAAACTTATATACGATAGGTTCTACTTTGCTTTAAGTCGCATTTTACCTCTCTATCAATAACTCCAATGGCTCTTCAATCATATGCTACTTATCGTCGAGTGAATCCTCATCCAATAGAAATATCAACTTCGCCTTCCGCTTAGACATTTATTAAGATTCGAACTTGAAAAGTAACTATAATCCCCTTCATACTCTTCTGGTTTATCCCAATGTATAAATACTAGACCACTCGAGCTAGAATCTTGAATGACAATGTAGCGTGGACTTAACTTTTTACGCTTTCCAAAATGCACAGTGCCCTTTCATGGCGATACCTTGAGTTGTACCATATCACCGACTTCAAATTCCAATGGCTTGGTTCTCCTATCTGCATAACTCTTCTGGCGACTACGGGCAGTCAACAAACTATTCATAATCTGGACGATCTTCTTTGTCGTTTCATGGATCAATTCTAGACCGGTGAGTTGGCTATCCTCAACCTCACTCCAGCATACAGGTGATCTACATTTATGTCCGTACAAAGCCTCATATGGTGCAGCCTTAATACTTGCGTGAAAACTATTGTTGTATGAGAACTCGACCAATGGCAGATGGCGATCCCAACTACTTCCAAAGTCAATCACATAGGCACGCAACATATCTTCCAGCGTTTGTATAGTCCTTTCGCTTTGACCATCCATTTGAGGGTGGTAAGCGGTACTCATATCCAAATTCGTCCCCAACGCTTCCTGAAGCGATCTCCAGAATCTAGACGTAAAATGACTATCCCGATCAGAAATGATCAAAACATGATCACATGCTATACCATATCTCCTTCAAGTATAAGTCGCGTAAGTTTCTCCATACTATTTTTTTCTTTATTGGTAGGAAATGAGTTGATTTGGTTAGTCGGTCGACAATAACCCAAATCGTATCATACCCACTCGGTGTTCTCGGTAATCCACTCACAAAATACATAGTAATCCTTTCCCACTTCCAAACTGGAATCTCAGGTTGTTGCAGCAACCCAGACGATTTCTGATGCTCAGCTTTAACCTTCGCACAAGTCAAACACTTGCTAACATACGTGGCAAGATCGCCTTTCGTATTCGGCCCCCAGTAACAAACGCTTTCAGTATCCTTGATAAATCTTGTTCGATCTCAAGATGGATAGGTATATTTAGACTTATGCGGGACTCATGCCATAACAAATTCTCAATCACCGTTTCAACAGAAACATATACGATTTCCAAAGCAACGTGTTCCGTCGGGGCGAAACTCGAATATTTGCTTAATCATTCTTCCCAAATTCTCTTTCTTTACATACTTCTTCTTCCTTGCTTCCTTTTGAGCTTCACGAATTTGCTTTGGTAAATCATTGTGAACAGTCATCATCAAAGCTCGAACACGTAATGGCTTATTCCTTTTCTTCCGACTTAAGGCGTCAGCCACAACATTCGCTTTTCCAGGATGATACCGAATTTCACAATCATAATCACTTAGCAACTCAATCCATCTCCTTTGTCTCAAGTTCAGCTCTTTCTGATTCAAAATATATTGTAGGCTCTTGTGATCGGTGAAAATCACACACTTCGTTCCATACAAATAATGTCTCTATAACCTAAGAGCGAAAACAACAGCTCCCAACTCCAAATCGTAAGTAGTGTAATTCTCTTCATGGACCTTCAATTGTCTAGAAGCATACGCTATCACCTTCTCTCTTTGCATCAATACGGCTCCATAACCTTTATGGATTACGTCACAATCATACACGGAATCATTGTTCTTCGAGCAACGCTAGATCGGTGCCACTACACAAACTTCTGCTTTAGCGGTTAAAAAAGTTTTTTCTATCTTTCTTTATTTTCCCCATTCGTATCTTCTTATACTTCCTGAGTCAAATTAGTCAGGGCTTAGAAATCAAAGAAAAAATCCTTCATTAAACTCCTATCATACACAGCCAATCCAAGAAATTGCCTCACCTTCGTTGGCGTCGTTGGTGCAGCCAATTCTTAATGGCTTCGATCTGGCAGATCAAAATGACACCACTACGATCAATCACATGAACCAAGAAATTATACGAATCTAGCCAAAAATCACACTTTGAAAACTTGGCGTACAATCTTTCTTTCTTAAGCAGCTCAAAACAATCTTCAAATGCTTCCCATGCTCTTCTTCGTCCTTGGAATAAACCAAAATATCATCGATGAACACTATGACGAACTTATCAAGATATGGCTGGGACACTTACTCGGTTCATCAATGCCATAACTACAACAGGCGCATTAGTCAAATCCAAACGGCTTTACCTGGAACTCAAAATGACCATACCGATGTTCTTAATGCAGTAATTTAGAATGTCCTCTCCTTTAGATGCGTAATGGTGATATCTTGATCGAGTTTGATATTAGGAATACTCGCCGACCTGAAGTTGGTCAAACAAATCGTCAATTCTCAGAAGAGGATAATGATTCTTGACAGTCAACTTGTTCAACTCGCGGTAATCTATACACATTCTAAAAGATCATCTTCTTTTTCAAAAAACAAATACGGTGCTCCTCACGGTGATGAATCGGACAAATAAAATCCCTTCTTCATTATTTCATGCAGTTGTACCGACAATTCTCTTATTCAGTCCGGTGCCAATCTATTATGGATGCAGATGCAAATTGGTGCAGCCCCGGTACTACTCAATTCTAAACTCTTTATTTTTTTTTTTTAAACCTTGCCTCGGCGGTGGTAGTCCTGGCAACTCCTTAGGAAACACCTCAGGAAAGTCACGAATTACAGGCACGTCTTCCAATCGTTTCTCCTTCGATTTCTTCTCTGTCACGTGTGCCAAAAAATAGTGACAACCTCTGCTCGACGTGCTTTACAGGGAATTTATATTACAGATATGACCTTTAGTCGAGACACGCCTTTGTCACTTTCAAATATCAATGTCTTGTTTCCGTACGGTATATGAACAACTTTCTCGCCAATTACAAAACGACATCGTGCTTGTCAAACCAATCCATACCGAATATGGACATCAAATTACCAAGCTCAATCGACATAAAATCGATTTTGAAATTATGGTTTACTAAATTCAATGTGCAACCTTTCAAAACAATGTTCGTACTAACTACTCTTCCGTCGGCTAATTCTACCTCATAACTAGCTCTTATTTTAACCGGATCGATATTAAGCATGGAACTAAATCTAGTATCCACAAAACTTCTATCGGAACCCGAATCGAATAAAACAGAAGCATAACGGTTATTGAGCATAAACGTACCAGTAACCACATTCGGACCTTGCGGCTCAGCATCCTTAATAGCATAAGCTCAACCATGAACTTCTCCAACTTCCTCTTGCTTAATCTTCCTTGGGCATCGGTTCCTCGTATGACCTTGCTCACCACAATCATAACAAGTAGAAATGGACGAGCATTTGCACCTTGTGGCAACATTCTTCTCCTTATAGTACCTTGCCTTATGCCTAATCTTTCAACCAACCCATTCTGCTGCTGTATCCCTACAACACCCAAATGTTTGGCGACCCCACTCTTCATACATTGTTGTATAGACCTCTGATTACAAGAATCAAGAACATTACCCGTCACCCAGTCTGATATCCCTTTTCCTACTCCTTTACCAAGCAGTCCATTTTTGTCTTCTCTTCAGGTTGCTTGTCCTCTAACCGTCTTTAAGCCACTACAATATCATCATTACTAACCTAAAAAACCTCAGCTTTACGATCCCCTGAGCTCCCTGCAGTTCCACCTCAAACCAAACAAGTTTTTCATCATGTACTCCATGGACTCCTGTTTCAACACTACAGCCAAGTTGTTTGAACCCAACTTGTTTTGAACCTCCATGCTTTTGTACAATATTCCCATCGAGCTTTTCGATGTTTAATCTAGTATTCATAATAGCCATTCTTTTAACCCTTTGTTAACCATTTAACCTTTTGTGAATTTACCTACACAAAACACGATCTAGCAAAGTAACCCGTTTGTAAAACCCTTGATTTATCGATATAACCCTAAGAATAAACCTTCTTAGAAATCAATCAAACCAAGAAACCCTTCAAAAAACAAAACCCTTTCTTACTCAAATATCGATTGAACCATGGCATAAAATTGTCCAACAAATCGACAACCCTTGAATCAAGAAAGTATCCTATGCTTTTTGAAGTAACCCTTGTCGTACTTTATTTATGCAAAACAATTTCTGGTAACCTAAGAAACCTTGCAACCTCGACAAGTCTTGGATCTATTCTTCGACCCTTTGTTTATTCTGATAACCTTGTGATATAAACCTCACAACACCGAATCAAACAAAGTACCTTGTGCGTAACTCCAAATAATAATTTTTTTATTATTATTATTTGAAAACTAACCTCCCTTAAGTCTTTTACACCTTGTCGCGAACCCGGATAATCGAAGAACTCAAGAAACACTTTACTGTCGATACCCTGCTGCTCCTTGACGTCAAAAAACCTCAAAACGAAGAACTTTTGTTGTCGAGAACCTGGTAGCCCAAACAGAATAGAACCCTCATGTTCCTTCTAGAAAAACTGAACAACAACGACTTCTTCTTGATCGATCCTAGTTAACCAGATAACCCTTGAACCTGAGCTCTTGATACCACTTGTAAGATTCGATCACCCTACAACCTGGTTACTAGTGCGGAATAAATCCGATCTTAAAGACGAACACAACCCATCAGATTATGTATGACAGAAAAAGGAAAAGATGCACAAGAATATAACCCTCAATATTACATGTTTATTGAGTAAAGAAAATAATGAAGTACAAAACCCCTTCCCCCCTCACCTCCTTTTATAGAGATGAGGGGGAGAACAAACATGTTAGAAGAATAAAGTATAAAACCCCTCCCCCCACCTCCTTTTATAGAGATGTGGGGAGGATGGGCTTGGGCCGTAGAGAAACCCAACAACTCTAATATGGCTATAATTAAAGCTAAATTCACACTAAACCCCCTAACCTATTGACTAAAGTGAATACTATATCTAACATGGATCAAATTTGTAGGAAATAATGCAAGATCCGGTGGTTGCTGCCGATGGATTTACGTACGAAGCAGAGGCTATAAGATCATGGCTAGGCAGCGACCTCCTATGTTGTATAGAAGAAATTATGCTCAACGGTCTTCTCGTTTCACCAATCATGTTCGTTGTTTGAAGGATAGAAAACTGTAACTTAACTGAATTTACGATGGATCCAATGTTATGAAAGAAGTTGAAATTCCAGTTGATCTTGATATTTAACCACCTCTAGCCAGAGAAACAAGACCTCAATAAGAATAAGATTTAAATCTAACGGAATTGCTACAATACGAAATTGATATTGGGGCTAAGAATCTATTACTTCATGGGTTCAGTGATGAGATGTATAACTCCATTACAAAGTGTTGAAAATTCTTATCTTTGTTTCAACAAGTTAATCAATGAGATGAACCATTAGAAGTTAAAACAAGCTAACATCGAGCACAACATCTAGTTTCTTCAGAGCCTGCAACCAGAATGGAGACGCTTTTATCAGACAAAACCAAGATCTCAACAAGATTGACATCAAGAATCTGTTTGGCAATTTGAAGCATCAGGAAGAAGTTAATGACATAAGAGAGGAACTCAAGCTCAAAGAAAAATAAGTCAATGATCCTCTTGCACTTATAGCATTATAAGTCAAGAAACAATTACTTACAGCTCTCAGTTTTCCAGAAGAAACATTGTCCATTATAACCCACCATCTGATTCTGAAGAAGCAAAACCTACATAATCAAAATAGCCTCGTGATGCATTAGCCGAAATTCTTCAAAATATGGCTTTATAAGAAACCTACCAACAATAGTCTTTATATTACATCAACTCCTACTATAGTAAACATACGTCAAAGATTTCAAACTAAGGAATGAAGTTACAAGGAAGTGAGGTATGCGGTTGGGCATGGTTGATAAAGGGAAAGAAGTTGTGACTATCAAATGCTTTGGATGTGGACAAACTGTTCACTTTTCTAAAGAATGTCTAAATGGGAAGTTCGTAACCGTGGGTATTTCCAGGAAAGTAAAAGATTTTGTTGTTTACAAAGGAAGAGTTAGATGCAAATTTGGTCTTTATGATAGACAAAGGAAGAGTTAGATTTTGTTGATTACGGACATACGTGACTTTTTGATAGACACAGCCACGCAGGTGATGAAGGTGAAGAGTTAGATGCAAATTTGGTCAAAGTTGATACAATTTCAGAAGAGCTTAACACTGTATTCTCGAGTTAGAGTTAAGAAAGAAAATGAAAATGAAACAGAAGAGGTTGTGTTCTCGAGTATTACTTAAGAAAAAAAATGGAAGGAAAATTAGTGTTATTTTGATGATTATTGAAGTAAAGTGTTTCCTCTTAATTTTGGGAGGAAATCGTTTCCTTTAGTTTCTTTTACTTTTCTTTAATGAAATAACTCAAGAACACAGTGTAAAGATGGCAAGAGTCCAAGTTATGACACTAATGCTCATGATGCACTCATTAATGAGGTATTCTATGTTACTGATAATGAATCCGTCAATGATCAAGATGAATTGATGCATCATGAAACAATGGCGGTTGATGTGCGGTCGTCGTAGGACTTCTACACGAGAAGTTTTACAACTCCCTAGGCAGTGCACCTAATTGTTGTAATGTAGTATGGGCAAGACTCGGGGTTGTTTATCGTTCACTCGAGGAATAGGTTGGGAAGGCTTGATCACGGTCTAACAGAATTCTAGGGGTTGAGGGAAGATTCTTTTTGTGTTTTTGTATTTTATGGAAAGCAAGTTAATCATATATTTAAGAGAGTGGTTTGGTTTTAGCTATTAAACTAAGTATTAATCTAACTAGTGGTGATAACAATAAGATAAAAGACTGTGCTTATTTAATCATGTATTACTCCCTAGATTGCTTCTCCTAATATTGTTGCCTTGTCACACGTGTGATGATCTATGTAATTATTTCCTAAAGCATGAACGAATTAAATAAATCCGCCGTCTACTTAGTATGCTACTAGAGCAACGCACATGCAAGGTAGTATGGAGACTATTACATGGCCCCTAGGAGTTTACTAAGCGCATGTGAAATGCATTAAAAGTGGATCAACCATATTAGGGGGCAAGGTAGTATGAAGACTGTTACCCGATGGTATCCTTTCTACACAATCACGTTTGCCTAGACATATCAACAACGATACAAACAAAAGATGGTTTTCTAAGACCTAACGTGCACATCCATCATAAGATGTAACACCACTAACCACATATGATTCTACCCCCATTTTTTCTAAGGGTTTTTTTCATACAATCATAAATAAACACAATAATAGGTTTAGCCAAGCATGTTAAAGATAAAGCAAGAACAATAGATCAAACAACATATAGACATATTGAATGATTATATAAACCTTACTTGATTAAAACATGAATTAGAAGAAGTACAATAGGGTTTTTAGGCCCTAAAATCTTCTCCTATAGCTGCTAAACAAACTAGGGTCTGTACCCTCTTTTTATTCTAAAGTTACACACTTAAAACCCTAAATTCGGGTTTGTATATATAAGAAAATCGACGCGACGGCGTCGCATTTTAATCGTGACTCCGTCGTAAAATGAATCTTCTAGATCTGCGTTTGAGTCGGTGCGGGCTGACGCCATCTTGAAATATGTGACACCGTCACTTGATGAGTTATGACGACGTCGTGTATGGATTGTGACGCCGTCTCCAGGCTCTGTGAGCACAAATCTTCAAGAGTCATGGTGTTGGTTTGTAATCTCATCCGTTTCTTCTCCAAATGAGCCTAAGTCACGTGTAATTCATCCAAATGTCTTCCAAATGCGAAATACCTAAAAAGGAATGATTAAGTACCTATTTTGGGCATAAACACACGATTTTAGGGGAAAAAGTGTATAAAATGACACCTCATCAAATACCCCTACACTTGGGATTTGCTTGTCCTCAAAAGAAATGGGATTTTCTACCTAGGACAATAACAATATGAGGGTCATTTTAACTAATATTTTTAAAAAATATTCTACAACAACAACCTCCTAGACCTAGTAATTAAAGCACAAGAAATTATATAATAGCACCTCACATAGTGTTTGGGAATTTATCTTTTACTCGGTGTCCTATATGAAATTATAAACATATGGGGGAAACGGTCCAAATCAAACTTCCTAATTACTGTCATTGCATTTAAATTACCATAGGCTTGGTAAAGGATCAAACCTCCACCACTAGGTGTAAGTATTATTTATTACTATCTAAGAGGTCTTTTAAAGGGTTATGGGTGTAGGTGTAAGATAACATATAATGGAAACGGAAACGGATGGGATACATTTGGGTGGCTTTGGGTGAATTTGGAGTGGAAGGGTTAGCTAATTATTTATCACGATACACTTGGGTTTGGTTGCTACGCCAAAGGACTCAGACCAAAGATATACAAACTCTACACAACTCTACATCAATCTTTTTTCTTTTTCTTTTCTATTTTTTTAAAGTAATACATCACATGGGGTTTATAACACGTACCCCTACACTTGAGCTTTTATATGCTCGATATTTACAATCTAACTATTGACCCGATTTGAGGTGGATCAAAATAACATGGATATCATTTGAAAAACATATGAGGGTTATTAATTATCCTTTTCTTCCCCATTCTTTATGACGAAAATAATTATTACTCATGAATCCCAATCGTTCCCAAAACTGTATTTTACAAGGAGAAGGACTTAGCAAACCGTGTACTTCAAAACAATTAGTTGGGTTTAAACACAATAATGTACTAAAGGTGAGTACATATAAGGTAGGCTAAGGCTTTTTAGGTGTAACGATTGGTTTAAGGGTGTCAATGCTCTTCATTAATAGTCCGGATTAACCAGAAAATTACGAGAACCGTGAAAAAGGATAGGCTCGGAGGGTTGTACTAGGGTATCCTGCACTAAAGGTGAGTGCATGGCAAGGGTGTGGGATAGTTATATGATCGAGGTGACCATCATAACAATTACAGGTTTAAAACATGGGTTAATCCTAATGCCTCTTATCAAGCAAATCCTAATACTTACTATGCGGTCTCGGGATGCATCACAAAAACAAGTTCTAGAATTTAATATACTACCGGTACACTCATATGAATTTTACTAACACCAGACATTCCAGAAAAGGCGATGAAGACCACACGTACACATCCGTAACAACGGAATAGACACATGTGACTGCTCACTCCTTAACTCGAACCGGGTAAAGATAAAATCATCTTGGGTTACCGACGATAGGTACTTGAATTCCTAAAGATCTAAGGGCGAACCTCACATTTTTGGGGTGGAATTTTAAGGGTTATTGTGCTAGTCATATAAATTCCTATCCATGGGACGCTAATAATACTCGGTTTTCGTTGGTATGTGTCGTAAAAAAAATAAATTTTGGTAAAAATCACCCTTTTATGCTATGTTTTGATATATTACCCATCTTTTTAAGGACAAAGCAAATGACAAATAAAAGAATAGTTTCTAAGGCTTATTTCCCCTACACTTATTTTGAACATTGTCCCCAATGTTCTCTGGAAGTACCCGTTAAAACAGATAAAGGGAAAAGAAAACAAGGAAAAGAAACTAGTACTCCCCTGGTTTACTCAATAATGGAGAAGAAACATGCGATAACTGGTTAAATCGTCCTCCGAGAATCATCCAATGAAACTTCCTAAGAACTTCCAAGCTTCTTCTCATCAAATATAACCTGTAATCAAAGACAGAGAAAACTATACCAAGCATAAAATGTGCGATTTACCAATATACAATATGAATTTAGGGTTCGACTCGATAGATAGGATGAAAGAATTGTTAAACTTATCAGGTTTTGCAGGTTTATACAGAAGAATACCTATATTAAATGTTGCACAAGTTTTATTTTCAAAAATAATTAAAAACTTTTGAGTTTTCTGGACCTGGGCGTTTGACGCCGTCGGGGTTGGTGTGACCCCGTCACAGGTGTCGTGGTGACGGCGTCGAGTGTTAATCGCGACGCCGTCTCCACCGTCTGTGAAAACAAAATTTTTGTTTTTGATGAAAAATTTCCTGCACTTGATTCCATAAGTTAGTTATACAATCATATGCCTCGAACTGGACGCGAATTATTAAAACAATTTATTTTAATGTTTGAAGTGGTTCTTAAAAACAGATATTTACCTCTACACGTATTTTATGCAAAATACATCTTGATTGTAGATAGACGAAGTTATAAACAAAGCATAGCATGATTACAAAATAATGGGAATTCAAACATTATTAAACATACAATAAAGAATAAATCACTAGGACACTCCTAAAAGGTTTTCGTTATTTTATGAGGTATTGTAGCTAGACTCGAAAGTCACATGTCATTACGATTTCCTTCTCTATCATTTCATTTTCTATTTAACAGGTCAGGATGCTTATTTCTGAAGTTTTTGCTCCTCCATTGGTCAAACTTCATCTCCTTTTCCTGGTGAAGTTTTATCTTTTCCTCCCATTCCAAGACTAGCCTATTTACGGTCATAATGGGGACTATAGGCTCTATATCGTTCTTAATCCCTTTCTTGACCTTACAGAGGGATTCAGGTATCCTATGAAAACTTATCTTACTCTTTCCAGATCTTAAAGTTATGGTACCCTTATCGAACTTAATCACGGCCTTAGCCGTTGTTAGGAATGGTGTTCCTAAGATAAAGGGCTTATTTTCGTCTTCCTTTATGTCTAAGATCATGAAGTCCATGGGGTACACATAACCAACAACATCCACTGATACATCTTTGGCTATCCATAAGGGATAGATATACGAATGACTAGCCAGGGAAAGCTTAATGTCGGTTTCTGCAGGACTTTCATTGGTTAGCTTATTGTAGGTGGAAAAGGGCATGACGTTCACATCAGATCCTTGGTCAACTAAGGCATTTGTGTGTTTTAATCCTCCTATGTTACATGGTATTTATAAATTTCCTCTAATGTCCTTATTCTTTGTTATCTTTTTCTTGAGGATTGCTTCATAAACAGGCCCCCTAGGTGACAAATTATAGGTTTTCCCTTTTATTTTTCCTACTCGGACTCCTGACAGGGATTCATTAAACTTTTGATAGTCCACAAGCCCTTCGATTAATTTTTCTTTAATTCTATGTTTCAGGTAATATCCTACAGTATGGGAACTGGAGGCTGTAACATTCCGTATTTTCAGGTCATTTACAACGTCATATATTTTACTAATAATTTTTTTTTCGTATGCATTTACTTTTAATTATAATAGTTAAGTTAAATCGCGTAAGCTATAAATTATCAATTAATGTAAACGGGACCACCAACACGATTAAGTTTTGTCAAAGAACAATATATTATTTTTTCGAAGTAATAATCAACTTTTGTATATATTTTTATCGGTTACATAATTGTTACGTTTGTAATTTAATACGATTAGACCATTCTCGGAACCACTAAAAATTTAGCTACGCTTCAAAAAATACCCAAATTTATACCCATACCTAAAAGTTACATAAATTATATCATATATAGTATTATTTGTGCGTACATTAGTGAATTAATTACAGGTTTTATAAGAAAAATCTTACACTTGGTCAATGTACATCTATCTTGCAATTAAAACCTAGCTAGTTTGTTACTTTGACTCAAGGCAAAGACCAAGACTTTCCCCAAAACCCTCCCATTGTCCCTTTGACCGAATTCCCCCCCCCCCCCCTTTGACCATTGACCCTTCTTGAGAAAGTTTTGACCAATACTTATCCTATATATAATAGATACGAGGTGATTAAAGCATAAACGCTTAGTAAAAACTTACAGAATCCTTCTCTTCTCTCCTTAAGTCACGGCAAACAAACCCCCATTTTACATAATCCATACAAATTTTTCTTCTAACATATTCAAGCCATCCAACATCATTTCTAAGACTATACTAAGGTGTTTGCACCGCCTATTGGTTAACATTTGCAAGTATTGAAACAAAGAAGTACGATTAAGGTTATTTAAACTAATTAGGGTTCTTTATTAATTTCAAGCTTTGGTTTTATATCTAAACGAGGGTTTAGAATACTTTGTTTCATCACAACTGCATCTCTTAGGTTAACTAAAAACCCTTTATGTCTTTATTTATTTCATTTTTATGTGTTCTACAGGTTATATTAACTAAATCAACATTTAGGATTTTACTATGGAAAATGAGTTATCAAAGTCACACCAAGTTTTTGTCCAAAATTCGTGTATATAACATATTATTTTATATTTTTATAAAATTCTACACATCAGACGTTTCTAAAAAGATGAAGAAACTCGGAAAAATCGGATTTATAACCAAAGAAGATAATAGTTTACAAGTATACGTTAATTAAAACTTTTATAAAAATAATTTTATAAAATTTTACTTTTAACAACAGATACATTTTGGAAAAATAATTGTAAAACTTTTAATATTACGAAGGATCGTACTCGAAAGATCACTAAAAACGGAGATAAAACGAGTAAGATACGACGTTTCAAAAGTTAATAAAACTTTTATATATATAAGCTGAAACTGTGCACGCTTCAGCAGCTGCTGAAGCTCTATTTTCGAGGGCCTTCGGGGTCAGATTGAGTCGAATGTAAAACTAAAAAGCTGTTCGGAAAAACCGACATTTTACATGAATAACCTGCCGAATTTTCATAATTTTCGGATGTATATTGTGAATAACTGAATATTTCCTGAGATGGAGTAGTGTTGTTCGTTTTTTTTTTTAAATTTTTGCGAAACATTATGGAATCACTTATAATTAATATTTATACTTGTTTTAAAATTTTATAAATATTATTTTACAAAAAACGGATTGAACTATTTAATCGATTTTACAAAGCTTTCAATTACATGCATTTATTTGTTCAATTGAGTATTTAATCATTATTTACAAACAAATTAGAGGGTGATTGACAAACTATATCGACCTTTATGTGGTATTTAATCCAAAGTTCTATATTAATAGTGGTTCCTTAATGAGGCTCTTCGGGGTGGGTATCGTCGAGTTGTTGGATTTACGATTTAAAGTGTCCTAGCTCTCATTACGTTCACTTACACGACCTCATAGTTACGGATAGCCCGAACGATAGTATGATGAGCTATACGACCTATAAATAATCAAAGTGTTTAGTACTTATACGACCTGTATTTAATTAGGTTGCTTTCGGACTCGTCCGTGACATGTTTTACCTATTCGATATTCATTTTCCGTCCATTTCCTAAGGTGAGTTCATAGTCTCGCATTTCAATCTTTTCAATGTTTTATAAACCCGCGAGGGGAATACATGCTCTTTTACAAACTCATATATTTTACTATAGTACAATTACCTTCATATATTTGTGAGTTCATTGTTCGCATTTAATCTTTTCAATGTTTTATAAACCCAGCGAGGGGAAACATACTCTGTTTACAAAACTTGTAATTTTTACTACAGTACAATTACTTTCAATATTTGTGAGTTTCATAGCTCTTTTTTTCTACAATTGTTTTACAAAATCTACGGGGTGAATTACATGATTGTTTTACTACGGACATAAGTGTTTTCTAAATTGTATGCTATCCAGATTACTGCCTGAATATTATTGCCTAAGTAGTCACTATATTGCCACTTAAGTCCCTACTAATCATGAACCGTTAATTACCACTATTGTAAGCGCGAGTGTTGTGGATAGATCTATCGGGACTGACAATCCCCACCTTTCCTTGGGTCACTAGTTTGATCAAGGCGCATTTAACATTTGAAGAAAATTCGTAGGATGTTTGGCAACATCTGTATTGAGAAAATTCGTAGGATGTTTTTGTAACATCTGTATCCGTGTTAGGGCACAAACCTCGAATACTGGTTTGATTACAGTTTATTACGTTAAGTTTCGGGGTCATGAGCTTAGTGCAATAATATATACTTAGACTTGGTGGAATTTGGTGCTTGTCCACTTACTTGTTTTGATTCGGCTACGTAACTTTGTTCTACCATTTTACTTCGATCTTGTGTCCACTACTGAACCATTACTAGGTTTATTAAATCATCTACTTGGATTTCGGATGGATTTCGGAAATAACACTTTTAAATGTTGTAACGCTACTTTTCTTCTGAAATATTTCTTAAATTATTTCAATACTGCTTTTTACTTAAACCTATGAATTCACCAACATTATTGTTGATGTTTTAGCATGTATTTTCAGGTTACTATTTTGCTAGTGGAGCATTGGGAGCATTCGAGTCGCGCGGATATATATTTTTGAAGGCTTAATAACTTGAGTAATATTTGAAAAATGTTTTGCAATATGTTTCTAATACATTATAAATGGAAACAGTTAACTCCTGGGACATTTTATAAATTGAATGTGATATTTTATAAAACGTCTCTTTTGAGGTCGTTTTCTGTGACTTGTGCGTTTGGACTATGAAGTAGCACCCCAATGTTTCCTTTCCGCTGCGACCTAATTTTGGGGGTGTTACAGAGGCTCCTGCCGCTTCTTCCTCTTCGTTCTTCATGACGTTCTCTCTTACACTTTTGGTTGGTTCATCATCCGCCCTTCTTTCAACTTCGTTCATCACGGAAGCTTTTTTAGGAGGCTCTTCTTCCTCAGATTTCCTAGGCTCCACTATGCTTTCAATGATTTCCCTATTGTTTACTACGTCTTTTTCTTCCTCTTCTCGGATGACAGAGATGGAATTTACGTTCTTAGTAATGGGGTGCTAGCCTCTTCTCTAATTAATACCTTTTCCGGAGTTTGGTTGGCTGAGAGTTCCTTAAGAAGTCCGAACATTTCTGTCATTCTGTCGTTGATCTCTTCACGCTGTTTGAAGATAGCGTTTTTGAACCTCTTCATTCTTTCGGCGTTTTCTGCCATGTAGTCTCGTACCCAAGCCTAGAAAATGGTTTCTAATGCTTGTGGCTGAGGGTTTAGACCGGTACGTTCATGAAAAGTGAAAGGGTTCTGCTTCGATGGCTCATTTTGGTTTTGCAGGCAGGGGTTTGAATAAACTGCTTCAGCATAAGCTTGAGGGACTTGCATTGAGCTAGGTCTAGGTGTCTGACCCCTTTAGTAAGAAATTGATATGGTCTTCAAGCTCAAGAAGTCTTCGGTCATGTGTTTTCGAGGTGCTTTGAGGTGTAAAAATAGCCTTGGACCGGTTTGACAATTCTTTTGAATCATTCCATCTTCTCATAGTCGTATGCGAGCAAGGCTCTCAAAGATTCCCCGGATTCGTCAGCGTTTCTTATCGTGGAGTTTACCGCATGGTGGCGCCGGTCAATCCGCACTTAGATTGAAAGGAGAATGATCATAAAAATTTGAATTAAAAGCAATCGATCGTTGCCAATGATGTGGGACTTTTGGAGTAAGTCCTTGAAAACGAGTCCATTGCTTCCGAAAGAGATTTCTCCTTGATCTTGTTGGAACTTAGGGGATGTCATTGCGGATTGGGGCGTTTTGCAGACCTTCCGTAGTAAGAACGTAAGCAAGGGAAACGAGTAGTAAGATCCTCCCATGTGGTGATGGATCCTGTTGGAAGACGTTCAAGCTAATTACTAGCTTGATCGCGAAGGGAAAATTAAAATAAACGCAGGCGCGTTCTTTCCCTATTGTCACCATTAAGGTCAAGTGAGTCCACTAGTTTAAGAAAATCCTTAAGGTGGTGGTTTTGGATCTTCGGAACCGATGCCTTGGAATGAGGCATCGTTTTGACACCATCCGGATGGTGTCGGATCGAAGAGGGTACAAATTTTCCCTTAGGGGGTTCAATGGTGTTCTTGTAGCCTTTGTGGCTAGGTTTGGAGTAATCTCCAAGAGTACGGATAGGATTCGCATCTCCCATGGTGGTAGACGAGAATGGATTACGAAACAAATAACATGAAGAAAAGATAGACTACGAGAAAGCTAATGTACTGGAATTAAAATTCTCACTTGATAGGATTCAAGACGAGTGAACTTAAGTTAAACAATGATTGAATCCTTACTATCTCCTGGTAGCTGGCACCAAAAAACTTGATATGGAGTTTGAAGACTTCACATGGAAAGCTTGTCAATCCCTAGGCAGTGTACCTTAACCGTTGCTAGCTGCGAGTATAGGTAAGACTCGAGGGTTGTTATAGTTCTCTAGGGGAATAGGTTGGAAGGCGCGAACACGGGATAACAGAGTTCTAAGGGGTTGAGAGAGGATTCTCTTTGTGTTTTTATGTTTTTAGGAAAGCAGGTAAATATCATGATTTGAGAGCTTGGTTTGTTTAACTAATAATTAAACTAAATATAATCTACACTACTTGTGATAAATTTATGATAAAAAGATGTATTTACCTAATCATGCACTACTCCTCAGATTGCTTCTCTCAGATCGGTTGCTTTGTCACACTTGTGATGATTCGTGTAAGTATTTTTAAGTCATGAACGAATTACACTAACCCGCAGTCTACGTAATATTCCGTTAAGGCAACGCACAAGTAAGGTCGTATGGAAGACTATTCAAGGCCCTAAGAGTATATTAAATGCATGTGAAATATCTTAAGAGGGGTCAACCATATTAGGGGTAAGGTAGTATGAAGATGTTTATCCCGATGGCTATTCCTTTTCTACCATACTAACGTTTCCCTCAGACGTCTATGCCAATTTAAATCTTATGGCTAGTTTTCTAGAGCTAACGAGAGCTCATAAAAAAGAAGCAACATTAAAAGGATCTACAACCTAAGTTTCATGTAATCATAAGTAAATACAAAGGAAGGTTTATCCTAACATGTTATAAAGAAAGCAAGAGCATAAATCAATCACACAACACATAGACATATTGAATGATTAATGATAAATAATATTACTTGATTAAAACATGGATTAACAGGTAGTTACATAGGGTTTTGAGGCCCCTTAAAAACGACCTAAATAGATGCTAGATCGACCTAGGGTTCGTCTTCCAAAAGTTATACAAAGTTACACACTTAAAACCCTAAAATTGGTTTTATATATATAGTAAAAACGATGTGACGAGGTCTCTTTAAAGTCGTGACGCCGTCGCCACGTGGATGATTCTAGATCCTCTTTAAGTCAGCCACGTCCTGACGCCGTCGCTGGATCTCTGACGCCGTCACGATGAACATCCTGACGTCGTCGCTTTATAATGGCGACGCCGTCTCCACGCTATGTATGCACAATTCTTTATGATTTTTGGTGTAGAGTCGTAATCTTGTCCATTTCTTCTCCAAATGAGCCCAAGTCACGTGTATTTCCATCCACATTCCCATTCAATTGCTAAAAACCTAACAACAACGATTAAGCAATAATCTGTGCATATTTGCCATGATTTAGGGGGTTAATTGGCTTGATAAAAGTGTATAAATGACACCTCATCAACTATGTGGATGATTAGAGAAAAAACCTGCTCAGCAAGTTCAACTCTCTTAATCAAGAGTTGTCCTCGTGTAAGTCTGAACTAACTGACCTTAAGAACACCAAGGCCCTAAACTGCTCTCTCCAAAATAAGATCACCATATTAAATCTAGAAAATGAATCTCAGAGAGATGAAATCCCTGACTTAAAGAAATTCATTGAGAAGTGGACCTCCAACAGAGTCACACTTGACCAGTTGCTTACTGAGCAAGTACCTCGTTACATTGTTCGTGCCTTAGGAGGAAGAGGGAAGAAAAAGGACACTATTTCCTCAAAGGAAGTATTGTTTTCTAAGGCCGCTGAGTCTTCATCTGAGACTGCTCCTGAAATCACCTCTGACTCTGAGTCTGACTGTGACATTCAGGAACCTCTTCCTCCTCTTCCTAAACTTTTAGGGGTTGGGCCAAATGATTCATCAAAGGATGAAATTTCCCTTGCTGATTTAACTTTGACCCTAACTGTCTCTGATGAGATTAAAAAGGTCCCTGACAAAAGGTCAGCGGTCAATGTTCTGAAGAAAAAGGCTCAGCCTGCAACATCCACTATCCCTGACCGTTCCCTAGCTAAGAAAGCTGACTCGTCCACTGAGAAACTAATTCTCACTCTGATAGAAGAGGTAAAAGGTCTTAAAGAGCAAATCAAGATTCCTTTAGACACCTCTCCATCTGTCTCTCAATCAGAAAGTTTTAAATCTACCAAAGGCAAGCAAAAGACCTGGTTTGGACCTTGGAAACACCGTGGGTTTAGAAATTACCTCTCAGAGGACTGTTATATGAAACGCACGTGTTCTACATGTGGTTTCACAAACCATACGACCAAGGAGCATCTTGAATAAGTTGTTGTCAAGAAAACCATTGCCAAGCTTAAAGCTCAGTCCTTTCAAGGTTCCCTTTTTAGGAAGGCTCATATGATTCCCAAGCCCTTCATTAGAATGTAAGTACTGTGGTTTCAGTAACCATCACTATGATGAGTGTGAGTACTACCCAGGAAGTGAACAGTGTGGTTAGCATTGCTCATGAAACCTTATAATGGTGACCAAAAAAAAAAACTCCTCCAACCGGAAACAAGATTGCTAATAAGAGATCCACTAAACTCACTGAAAAGTGGGTTCATAAAATAAACTAATATGTTTCAATTGGATGTGCAGGATTACTTAAAGAGATATGTTTGGTATCTAGATAGTGGTTGCTCTAGACACATGACAGGGGTTAAACAATATCTGCACAGATACTCAAAGGAGTCGAGTCCTAAAGTGGTATTTGGAGATAACTCTTCAGGTGACACAAAGGTGTATGGCTCAGTGAACTACAATGGCATCACTTTCACCAGAATTGCATATGTTAATGGTCTGAAACATAATTTAATCAGCATCAGCCAGTTGTGTGATGCAAATGTTAAGGTTCTGTTTACAAAGACTCAGGGAACCATATTCAACCAAAACAAAAAAGTTGTCCTTATTGCTCCTAGAATAAGAGATGTCTATGTTATTGACATGTCATCCTACAATGAAGAAAGCAATGCATGTTTCTTTGCCAAAGCATCCAACAGTGTCAACTGGATCTGGCATAAGAGATTATCCCATCTTAATTTCAAAAACTTCAACAAACTTGCAAGGCAAAACCTTCTAGCCGGTTTTCCATCTCTCACCTTCTCAAAAGATAAAACTTGTTCAGCATGTGAGAAAGGGAAGCACCACAGAGCATCATTCAAAACAAAGTGATCATTTTCCATTAGCAAGTGCTTACATCTCCTTCATATAGATTTGTTTGGACATGTTAAACCCCAAACCATCAGCCACAACAGATATACCCTGGTTATTGTAGATGAGTACTCAAGGTACACCTGGGTATTTTGCCTTAAGAAAAAGAGTGATGCAACTGATTCTATCATGTCTTTTATCAGAATGATTTATAACATCAAATATTTAATATTTTTTCATATCAAATTCCCGCGTTTATTGCCTTGCTGTATATCACTTTTATATGAATTCGATATTTATTTCAATTCTTTTGTGAATTCAGGTAAATTAAGGCAACAGAACGGAAAATGGCAAAAAAGGCGAATTTAGTGCCAATACTAATTTATTTAGTAGAGGTACTAAAATTAATGGAGAGCTACTAAATTTCTACAAGATGTAGCTTAAATGCCATAGAATATAGTACCACTACTATATTATTTAGTAGGGGTACTATATTTTTATTAATTAATGATGCCGAATTAGATGCTTAGAAGATGTTACGGCCTAACGGCCCACTGGGTTACGCCGTAATCACATATTTATTACGAAGATTTGGATGCTTTTATGACAATCATTTATTTAATACAAAGATTCGGTGCTGACGAAGCTTTACGGCGTAACGTCATATATAGTTACGCCGTAATCGTTTATTATGGAAAAGATTTTGATGATTGACTAAGGGTTACGACGCAACGCGATTATTAATTACGCCGTAACCAAAATATCTCTTAAAGAAGGAAAGCCGCGTCAAGAAGGTTACGGCGTAAGCGTGTAATGGGTTACGCCGTAAAGTATGAGCTGTCACAGGGACTTATTTGGATAAATTATTACAATGTTTCACTTTTGACCCTAAACTCCAGGGACCAAACTCGCCAAGTGATTAAACTTTATCTTTATTATATGTTAGGATCTTAAAACTAGATAGATCTTCTATGCTTTGTGGTTGTATAGTACTTATGTAATCACAAGTATATACGTGAGAGACTCTAACAATTGTTTAGGCGGAAACTAAACAATGCAGTATAAAGAAGAACAAATATAAACAATGATCCTCTATGGATCTCTCTATTGATAATAAACTGTTTGTGTAATGCGTAAATCGGTACAAAACCCTAATGCTAAAGGTTTCTTTTATAGAGAAGAAACCCTAAATTGCTAAACAAGATTCCTAAAAACGCGTAAGAGATATACATCAATCTCTTCCTAAAATATCTCATAAAAACGCGTAAGAGATATACATCAATCTCTTCCTAATATATCTCCTATAATTCCTGCATACAATAATCACGTCTATAAATAAGATCAGCAGATTCTATATCTGTCAGCAGAAATGAGAACATGACCAGCAGGAACACAATCAGCAGAAACGAACATCTCTGACAGCAGAAACGAACATCTCTAACAGCAGAAACGACACTTAGTCGTTTTCAATAATTCCCAACAAAGGATACGGTGCAACCAAGCACAGAAAACATCCAACCTCCGGAGGTCCAAACCCAAAATGATGAGCCCGTTGTTGCTCCAAAGACTAAACCGACCATACCTTATCCTTCAAGGATTAACAAGGAGAAGCTCCGTGAAAAAGACGATCTTTTAGCTTTGAAATTTATGGAGATTTTTCGGAATCTCCACTTCGAGCTAAGCTTCGCGGATGCTCTCCTACACATGCCAAAATTTGCACCAATGTTTAGGAAGCTCCTTAATAACAAAGATAAGATTCTTGACCTAACCAAAACACCGGTGAATGAGAATTGCTCGGCGGTTATCCTCAAAAAGTTTCCCGAAAAACTTAGAGACCCCGGTAGATTTCTTATACCGTGTGATTTTCTGGAGATGGATGAATGCTTAGCCTTGGCCGATCTCGGTGCAAGCATCAACCTAATGCCTCTTTCCGTATGGGAAAAGCTAAATCTCCCAGATTTGACCAAGACCCGAATGATACTTGAACTTGCCGACCGAACGATTTCTACTCCAACCGGCATTGCCGAGGATGTTTTCGTGAAAGTTGGAACATTTTTCTTTCCGGCCGACTTTGTAGTCGTTGATTATATTGCCGATCCTCGGGTTCCTTTGATTCTCGGGAGACCTTTCTTGAGGACGGCACGAGCTTTGATTGATGTTCACGGTGAACAAATGACCCTTCGACATGATGACCAATCCATAACATTCAAAGTTGGTGATACTAAGACATTCTCCTACAATACTATTGAATCGGTTAACCGAGTCGATGTTATCGACGTAGCTTGTGAGGAGTTTGCTCAAGAAGTACTTGGATTTTCGAACATTTCCAAGAGTGGCAATCCCACCCCAACTTTGGAACCAATCCTTTCTACTTCTCCCCCCTCTCTCACTCCTTTTGAGGGAGGTGACTTCATTTTAGAAGAGATCGAAGCTTGTCTTACTAGCAAATCAATTCCACCGGGAATTGATGATGCCGACTTCGATCCAAAAGAAGTCCTTCTCACCCTTGAAAGAGTGCTAAATTCTGACCCATCTTCCACCCTCCTTCTGGAAGAACAAAAATTTGAGGAACTTAAGACCGGTGAACCTTCTAGTGATGAACTCCCCGAGCTTAAGCTCAAAGACTTACCACCTCATCTTGGGTACGCGTTCTTTGAGGGTACCGATAAATTACCCATCATAATCGCTAAAGACTTAAAAGATGAGGAAAAGACCGCTCTTCTTAAGGTTCTTAGATCACATAAGCATGCCATAGCTTGGAAGATTTTGGATATTAATGGAATAGATCCGAAGTTTTGTACTCATAAGATTTTGATGGAAGATAATGTTAAACCTACGGTCCAATATCAAAGAAGGGTTAACCCAAAAATTCATAAGGTTATCAAGAAAAAAGTTATCAAACTTCTTGAAGCCGAATTGATTTACCCTATCTCTGATAGTCCGTGGGTGAGCCTCGTCCATTGTGTACCTAAAAAGGGCGGAATGACCATAGTGACTAATGATGATAATGAGTTGATACCGACTAGATTAGTCACCGGGTGGCGTGTTTGCGTTGATTACCGAAAGCTTAATGATGCCACCCGGAAAGACCATTTCCCGTTACCATTCATGGACCAAATGCGTGAACGATTAGCCAGAAATGAATTCTATTGCTTCTTGGATGGATTTTCCGGTTACTTTCAAATACTAATTGACCCAAAAGACCAAGAGAACACCATTTCACTTGCCCTTATGGAACTTTTGCCTTCCAACGCATGCCTTACGGCTTATGTAATGCTCCGGGTACGTTCCAAAGGTGCATGATGGCCATTTTTCACGACAAGATCGAGGAAACAATGGAGGTCTTCATGGATGATTTCTCGGTCTTCGGGGATTCTTTCTCTTCATGCCTCTCCCATTTAGACAAAATGCTCAAACGGTGCGAAGACACTAATTTAGTTCTAAATTGGGAGAAGTGCCATATCATGGTAAAAGAGGGCATTGTCGTCGGCCCCGTGAAGTTTTTGTTGAGTTTGTGAATATTTTTTATATTATATAAGCCAAAAAAATAATCAAAAAAATCAAATACTTTTTCTAAGGTATTTACAAAATCTTAAAAATTTAAAAAACCAACAAAACAAATCGTGTTGTTAATTGTTATAATCGGCTCGCCTTTGAATTACAAACTATAAGGGGGGTATAAGGAGGGCTTGATCTAAGGAACATCGCCCAAAAAGGAAGAACGCTTTTAAATCGCTTCGGCGGGCTAATTCCTTCCGCTCTCTTCTGAGTAATTTAAAAAGCTACCGTGGACTTTTAACTTCCGGTTACCAAAAATATAGTGTTTTTCAAAATTAGTGCATGCGCACTCGTTCTCAAACCCGTAACCGTCCTCAACAACAAGTCCCACCGACTTTTGTTGAACCCTTTGATCTTGAAGAACCAATTAATAATACCATTGAAAACCAAAATCAAAATCAAAATCATCAAGATCCTCCCGTTGTTACGATGGCCGATCAACGTACTTTGACACAATTGCTCCAAGCTCCCACCGAGGGATACGAGGATGCAATCGTTGTTCCCGTAATCACCGCATATAACTTTGAGCTTAAATATAGTTGCCCACTCTTGTTCAAAACAAGTAATTTTTCAGACATGACAAAGAAGATCCTCATGCTCATATCCGATATTACAACAAGATCACTTCTACGCTGAAATTCCCAAACGTTCCGAATACGTCGATTAAGCTTATGCTTTTTCCATTTTCCCTCAAGGGGGCCGCCTGGATTTGGCTCGAAAAAGAACCCCCTCGATCGATTCTTACTTGGGATGATCTTGTTTCGAAGTTTATCAAGGAATTTTTTCCTCCCTCCAAAACGACAAATCTTCATAATGAAATTAACAATTTTCAACAATGATTTGATGAATCTTTTAGTGAGGCATGTGACCGATTTAAGGATCTCCTTTTATCATGCCCACATCATGGTTTTTCGAAACTACACCAACTCGATACATTCTACAATGCTTTGAATGCTAATGATCAAGATTCGTTGAATTCTGCTGCGGGTGG